>JAPTYO010000006.1:435529-687760 GCA_036873135.1 Clarkia xantiana subsp. parviflora
CCAATTTTCTCCATTTTTTCAATATAACCTTACTCGGACCTCTATTTTTTATGAATCAGTTTTATTTGCATTCTCTTACTCGTCGTATAAGACCGTGGAATGGTTGAAACCATTCTCATATCGGAATCATAAGCACCAAGTTTTCTGTGATGGTAAGTAAGGAAAAATCTTCGATTTCGGCCAATTTTCTCATTTTTTCAATATAACCTCACTCGGACCTCTATTTTTTATGAAATCAGTTTTATTTGCATTCTACCTCGTCGTACCGTGGAATGGTTTGAAACCATTTCTCATATCGGAATCATAAGCACAAGTTTTTCTGTGATGGTAAGTAAGGAAAAATCTTCGATTTCGGCCAATTTTCTCATTTTTTCAATATAACCTCACTCGGACCTCTATTTTTTATGAAATCAGTTTATTTGCATTCTAACTCGTCGTATAAGACCGTGGAATGGTTGAAACCATTCTCATATCGGAATCATAAGCACCATTTTCTGTGATGGTAAGTAAGGAAAAATCTTCGATTTCGGCAATTTTCTCATTTTTTCAATATAACCTCACTCGGACCTCTATTTTTTATGAAATCAGTTTTATTTGCATTCTAACTCGTCGTATAAGACCGTGGAATGGTTGAAACCATTTCTCATATCGGATCATAAGCACCAAGTTTTCTGTGATGGTAAGTAAGGAAAATCTTCGATTTCGGCCATTTTCTCATTTTTTCAATATAACCTCACTCGGACCTCTATTTTTTATGAAATCAGTTTTATTTGCATTCTAACTCGTCGTATAAGACCGTGGAATGGTTGAAACCATTTCTCATATCGGAATCATAAGCACCAAGTTTTCTGTGATGGTAAGTAAGGAAAAATCTTCGATTTCGGCCAATTTTCTCATTTTTCAATATAACCTCACTCGGACCTCTATTTTTATGAAATCAGTTTTATTTGCATTCTAACTCGTCGTATAAGACCGTGGAATGGTTGAAACCATTTCTCATATCGGAATCATAAGCACCAAGTTTTCTGTGATGGTAAGTAAGGAAAAATCTTCGATTTCGGCCAATTTTCTCATTTTTCAATATAACCTTACTCGGACCTCTATTTTTTATGAAATCAGTTTTATTTGCATTCTAACTCGTCGTATAAGACCGTGGAATGGTTGAAACCACTTCTCATATCGGAATCATAAGCACCAAGTTTTCTGTGATGGTAAGTAAGGAAAAATCTTCGATTTCGGCCAATTTTCTCATTTTTTCAATACCTCACTCGGACCTCTATTTTTTATGAAATCAGTTTTATTTGCATTCTAACTCGTCGTATAAGACCGTGGAATGGTTGAAACCATTTCTCATATCGGAATCATAAGCACCAAGTTTTCTGTGATGGTAAGTAAGGAAAAATCTTCGATTTCGGCCAATTTTCTCATTTTTTCAATATAACCTCACTCGGACCTCTATTTTTTATGAAATCAGTTTTATTTGCATTCTAACTCGTCGTATAAGACCGTGGAATGGTTGAAACCATTTCTCATATCGGAATCATAAGCACCAAGTTTTCTGTGATGGTAAGTAAGGAAAAATCTTCGATTTCGGCCAATTTTCTCATTTTTTCAATATAACCTCACTCGGACCTCTATTTTTTATGAAATCAGTTTTATTTGCATTCTAACTCGTCGTATAAGACCGTGGAATGGTTGAAACCATTTCTCATATCGGAATCATAAGAACCAAGTTTTCTGTGATGGTAAGTAAGGAAAAATCTTCGATTTCGGCCAATTTTCTCATTTTTTCAATATAACCTCACTCGGACCTCTATTTTTTATGAAATCAGTTTATTTGCATTCTAACTCGTCGTATAAGACCGTGGAATGGTTGAAACCCTTCTCATATCGGAATCATAAGCACCAAGTTTTCTGTGATGGTAAGTAAGGAAAAATCTTCGATTTCGGCCAATTTTCTCATTTTTTCAATATAACCTCACTCGGACCTCTATTTTTTATGAAATCAGTTTTATTTGCATTCTAACTCGTCGTATAAGACCGTGGAATGGTTGAAACCACTTCTCATATCGGAATCATAAGCACCAGTTTTCTGTGATGGTAAGTAAGGAAAAATCTTCGATTTCGGCCAATTTTCTCATTTTTTCAATATAACCTCACTCGGACCTCTATTTTTTATGAAATCAGTTTTATTTGCATTCTAACTCGTCGTATAAGACCGTGGAATGGTTGAAACCATTTCTCATATCGGAATCATAAGCACCAAGTTTTCTGTGATGGTAAGTAAGGAAAAATCTTCGATTTCGGCCAATTTTCTCATTTTTTCAATATAACCTACTCGGACCTCTATTTTTTATGAAATCAGTTTTATTTGCATTCTAACTCGTCGTATAAGACCGTGGAATGGTTGAAACCATTTCTCATATCGGAATCATAAGCACCAGTTTTCTGTGATGGTAAGTAAGGAAAAATCTTCGATTTCGGCCAATTTTCTCATTTTTTCAATATAACCTCACTCGGACCTCTATTTTTTATGAAATCAGTTTTATTTGCATTCTAACTCGTCGTATAAGACCGTGGAATGGTTGAAACCATTTCTCATATCGGAATCATAAGCACCAAGTTTTCTGTGATGGTAAGTAAGGAAAAATCTTCGATTTCGGCCAATTTTCTCATTTTTTCAATATAACCTCACTCGGACCTCTATTTTTTATGAAATCAGTTTTATTTGCATTCTAACTCGTCGTATAAGACCGTGGAATGGTTGAAACCACTTCTCATATCGGAATCATAAGCACCAGTTTTCTGTGATGGTAAGTAAGGAAAAATCTTCGATTTCGGCCAATTTTCTCATTTTTTCAATATAACCTCACTCGGACCTCATTTTTTTATGAAATCAGTTTTATTTGCATTCTAACTCGTCGTATAAGACCGTGGAATGGTTGAAACCATTTCTCATATCGGAATCATAAGCACCAAGTTTTCTGTGATGGTAAGTAAGGAAAATCTTCGATTTCGGCCAATTTTCTCATTTTTTCAATATAACCTCACTCGGACCTCTATTTTTTATGAAATCAGTTTTATTTGCATTCTAACTCGTCGTATAAGACCGTGGAATGGTTGAAACCATTTCTCATATCGGAATCATAAGCACCAAGTTTTCTGTGATGGTAAGTAAGGAAAAATCTTCGATTTCGGCCAATTTTCTCATTTTTTCAATATAACCTCACTCGGACCTCTATTTTTTATGAAATCAGTTTTATTTGCATTCTAACTCGTCGTATAAGACCGTGGAATGGTTGAAACCATTTCTCATATCGGAATCATAAGCACCAAGTTTTCTGTGATGGTAAGTAAGGAAAAATCTTCGATTTCGGCCAATTTTCTCATTTTTTCAATATAAACCTCTATTTTTTATGAAATCAGTTTTATTTGCATTCTAACTCGTCGTATAAGACCGTGGAATGGTTGAAACCATTTCTCATATCGGAATCATAAGCACCAAGTTTTCTGTGATGGTAAGTAAGGAAAAATCTTCGATTTCGGCCAATTTTCTCATTTTTTCAATATAACCTCACTCGGACCTCTATTTTTTATGAAATCAGTTTTATTTGCATTCTAACTCGTCGTATAAGACCGTGGAATGGTTGAAACCATTTCTCATATCGGAATCATAAGCACCAAGTTTTCTGTGATGGTAAGTAAGGAAAAATCTTCGATTTCGGCCAATTTTCTCATTTTTTCAATATAACCTCACTCGGACCTCTATTTTTTATGAAATCAGTTTTATTTGCATTCTAACTCGTCGTATAAGACCGTGGAATGGTTGAAACCATTTCTCATATCGGAATCATAAGCACCAAGTTTTCTGTGATGGTAAGTAAGGAAAAATCTTCGATTTCGGCCAATTTTCTCATTTTTTCAATATAACCTCACTCGGACCTCTATTTTTTATGAAATCAGTTTTATTTGCATTCTAACTCGTCGTATAAGACCGTGGAATGGTTGAAACCATTTCTCATATCGGAATCATAAGCACCAAGTTTTCTGTGATGGTAAGTAAGGAAAAATCTTCGATTTCGGCCAATTTTCTCATTTTTTCAATATAACCTCACTCGGACCTCTATTTTTTATGAAATCAGTTTTATTTGCATTCTAACTCGTCGTATAAGACCGTGGAATGGTTGAAACCATTTCTCATATCGGAATCATAAGCACCAAGTTTTCTGTGATGGTAAGTAAGGAAAAATCTTCGATTTCGGCCAATTTTCTCATTTTTTCAATATAACCTCACTCGGACCTCTATTTTTTATGAAATCAGTTTTATTTGCATTCTAACTCGTCGTATAAGACCGTGGAATGGTTGAAACCATTTCTCATATCGGAATCATAAGCACCAAGTTTTCTGTGATGGTAAGTAAGGAAAAATCTTCGATTTCGGCCAATTTTCTCATTTTTTCAATATAACCTCACTCGGACCTCTATTTTTTATGAAATCAGTTTTATTTGCATTCTAACTCGTCGTATAAGACCGTGGAATGGTTGAAACCATTTCTCATATCGGAATCATAAGCACCAAGTTTTCTGTGATGGTAAGTAAGGAAAAATCTTCGATTTCGGCCAATTTTCTCATTTTTTCAATATAACCTCACTCGGACCTCTATTTTTTATGAAATCAGTTTTATTTGCATTCTAACTCGTCGTATAAGACCGTGGAATGGTTGAAACCATTTCTCATATCGGAATCATAAGCACCAAGTTTTCTGTGATGGTAAGTAAGGAAAAATCTTCGATTTCGGCCAATTTTCTCATTTTTTCAATATAACCTCACTCGGACCTCTATTTTTTATGAAATCAGTTTTATTTGCATTCTAACTCGTCGTATAAGACCGTGGAATGGTTGAAACCATTTCTCATATCGGAATCATAAGCACCAAGTTTTCTGTGATGGTAAGTAAGGAAAAATCTTCGATTTCGGCCAATTTTCTCATTTTTTCAATATAACCTCACTCGGACCTCTATTTTTTATGAAATCAGTTTTATTTGCATTCTAACTCGTCGTATAAGACCGTGGAATGGTTGAAACCATTTCTCATATCGGAATCATAAGCACCAAGTTTTCTGTGATGGTAAGTAAGGAAAAATCTTCGATTTCGGCCAATTTTCTCATTTTTTCAATATAACCTCACTCGGACCTCTATTTTTTATGAAATCAGTTTTATTTGCATTCTAACTCGTCGTATAAGACCGTGGAATGGTTGAAACCATTTCTCATATCGGAATCATAAGCACCAAGTTTTCTGTGATGGTAAGTAAGGAAAAATCTTCGATTTCGGCCAATTTTCTCATTTTTTCAATATAACCTCACTCGGACCTCTATTTTTTATGAAATCAGTTTTATTTGCATTCTAACTCGTCGTATAAGACCGTGGAATGGTTGAAACCATTTCTCATATCGGAATCATAAGCACCAAGTTTTCTGTGATGGTAAGTAAGGAAAAATCTTCGATTTCGGCCAATTTTCTCATTTTTTCAATATAACCTCACTCGGACCTCTATTTTTTATGAAATCAGTTTTATTTGCATTCTAACTCGTCGTATAAGACCGTGGAATGGTTGAAACCATTTCTCATATCGGAATCATAAGCACCAAGTTTTCTGTGATGGTAAGTAAGGAAAAATCTTCGATTTCGGCCAATTTTCTCATTTTTTCAATATAACCTCACTCGGACCTCTATTTTTTATGAAATCAGTTTTATTTGCATTCTAACTCGTCGTATAAGACCGTGGAATGGTTGAAACCATTTCTCATATCGGAATCATAAGCACCAAGTTTTCTGTGATGGTAAGTAAGGAAAAATCTTCGATTTCGGCCAATTTTCTCATTTTTTCAATATAACCTCACTCGGACCTCTATTTTTTATGAAATCAGTTTTATTTGCATTCTAACTCGTCGTATAAGACCGTGGAATGGTTGAAACCATTTCTCATATCGGAATCATAAGCACCAAGTTTTCTGTGATGGTAAGTAAGGAAAAATCTTCGATTTCGGCCAATTTTCTCATTTTTTCAATATAACCTCACTCGGACCTCTATTTTTTATGAAATCAGTTTTATTTGCATTCTAACTCGTCGTATAAGACCGTGGAATGGTTGAAACCATTTCTCATATCGGAATCATAAGCACCAAGTTTTCTGTGATGGTAAGTAAGGAAAAATCTTCGATTTCGGCCAATTTTCTCATTTTTTCAATATAACCTCACTCGGACCTCTATTTTTTATGAAATCAGTTTTATTTGCATTCTAACTCGTCGTATAAGACCGTGGAATGGTTGAAACCATTTCTCATATCGGAATCATAAGCACCAAGTTTTCTGTGATGGTAAGTAAGGAAAAATCTTCGATTTCGGCCAATTTTCTCATTTTTTCAATATAACCTCACTCGGACCTCTATTTTTTATGAAATCAGTTTTATTTGCATTCTAACTCGTCGTATAAGACCGTGGAATGGTTGAAACCATTTCTCATATCGGAATCATAAGCACCAAGTTTTCTGTGATGGTAAGTAAGGAAAAATCTTCGATTTCGGCCAATTTTCTCATTTTTTCAATATAACCTCACTCGGACCTCTATTTTTTATGAAATCAGTTTTATTTGCATTCTAACTCGTCGTATAAGACCGTGGAATGGTTGAAACCATTTCTCATATCGGAATCATAAGCACCAAGTTTTCTGTGATGGTAAGTAAGGAAAAATCTTCGATTTCGGCCAATTTTCTCATTTTTTCAATATAACCTCACTCGGACCTCTATTTTTTATGAAATCAGTTTTATTTGCATTCTAACTCGTCGTATAAGACCGTGGAATGGTTGAAACCATTTCTCATATCGGAATCATAAGCACCAAGTTTTCTGTGATGGTAAGTAAGGAAAAATCTTCGATTTCGGCCAATTTTCTCATTTTTTCAATATAACCTCACTCGGACCTCTATTTTTTATGAAATCAGTTTTATTTGCATTCTAACTCGTCGTATAAGACCGTGGAATGGTTGAAACCATTTCTCATATCGGAATCATAAGCACCAAGTTTTCTGTGATGGTAAGTAAGGAAAAATCTTCGATTTCGGCCAATTTTCTCATTTTTTCAATATAACCTCACTCGGACCTCTATTTTTTATGAAATCAGTTTTATTTGCATTCTAACTCGTCGTATAAGACCGTGGAATGGTTGAAACCATTTCTCATATCGGAATCATAAGCACCAAGTTTTCTGTGATGGTAAGTAAGGAAAAATCTTCGATTTCGGCCAATTTTCTCATTTTTTCAATATAACCTCACTCGGACCTCTATTTTTTATGAAATCAGTTTTATTTGCATTCTAACTCGTCGTATAAGACCGTGGAATGGTTGAAACCATTTCTCATATCGGAATCATAAGCACCAAGTTTTCTGTGATGGTAAGTAAGGAAAAATCTTCGATTTCGGCCAATTTTCTCATTTTTTCAATATAACCTCACTCGGACCTCTATTTTTTATGAAATCAGTTTTATTTGCATTCTAACTCGTCGTATAAGACCGTGGAATGGTTGAAACCATTTCTCATATCGGAATCATAAGCACCAAGTTTTCTGTGATGGTAAGTAAGGAAAAATCTTCGATTTCGGCCAATTTTCTCATTTTTTCAATATAACCTCACTCGGACCTCTATTTTTTATGAAATCAGTTTTATTTGCATTCTAACTCGTCGTATAAGACCGTGGAATGGTTGAAACCATTTCTCATATCGGAATCATAAGCACCAAGTTTTCTGTGATGGTAAGTAAGGAAAAATCTTCGATTTCGGCCAATTTTCTCATTTTTTCAATATAACCTCACTCGGACCTCTATTTTTTATGAAATCAGTTTTATTTGCATTCTAACTCGTCGTATAAGACCGTGGAATGGTTGAAACCATTTCTCATATCGGAATCATAAGCACCAAGTTTTCTGTGATGGTAAGTAAGGAAAAATCTTCGATTTCGGCCAATTTTCTCATTTTTTCAATATAACCTCACTCGGACCTCTATTTTTTATGAAATCAGTTTTATTTGCATTCTAACTCGTCGTATAAGACCGTGGAATGGTTGAAACCATTTCTCATATCGGAATCATAAGCACCAAGTTTTCTGTGATGGTAAGTAAGGAAAAATCTTCGATTTCGGCCAATTTTCTCATTTTTTCAATATAACCTCACTCGGACCTCTATTTTTTATGAAATCAGTTTTATTTGCATTCTAACTCGTCGTATAAGACCGTGGAATGGTTGAAACCATTTCTCATATCGGAATCATAAGCACCAAGTTTTCTGTGATGGTAAGTAAGGAAAAATCTTCGATTTCGGCCAATTTTCTCATTTTTTCAATATAACCTCACTCGGACCTCTATTTTTTATGAAATCAGTTTTATTTGCATTCTAACTCGTCGTATAAGACCGTGGAATGGTTGAAACCATTTCTCATATCGGAATCATAAGCACCAAGTTTTCTGTGATGGTAAGTAAGGAAAAATCTTCGATTTCGGCCAATTTTCTCATTTTTTCAATATAACCTCACTCGGACCTCTATTTTTTATGAAATCAGTTTTATTTGCATTCTAACTCGTCGTATAAGACCGTGGAATGGTTGAAACCATTTCTCATATCGGAATCATAAGCACCAAGTTTTCTGTGATGGTAAGTAAGGAAAAATCTTCGATTTCGGCCAATTTTCTCATTTTTTCAATATAACCTCACTCGGACCTCTATTTTTTATGAAATCAGTTTTATTTGCATTCTAACTCGTCGTATAAGACCGTGGAATGGTTGAAACCATTTCTCATATCGGAATCATAAGCACCAAGTTTTCTGTGATGGTAAGTAAGGAAAAATCTTCGATTTCGGCCAATTTTCTCATTTTTTCAATATAACCTCACTCGGACCTCTATTTTTTATGAAATCAGTTTTATTTGCATTCTAACTCGTCGTATAAGACCGTGGAATGGTTGAAACCATTTCTCATATCGGAATCATAAGCACCAAGTTTTCTGTGATGGTAAGTAAGGAAAAATCTTCGATTTCGGCCAATTTTCTCATTTTTTCAATATAACCTCACTCGGACCTCTATTTTTTATGAAATCAGTTTTATTTGCATTCTAACTCGTCGTATAAGACCGTGGAATGGTTGAAACCATTTCTCATATCGGAATCATAAGCACCAAGTTTTCTGTGATGGTAAGTAAGGAAAAATCTTCGATTTCGGCCAATTTTCTCATTTTTTCAATATAACCTCACTCGGACCTCTATTTTTTATGAAATCAGTTTTATTTGCATTCTAACTCGTCGTATAAGACCGTGGAATGGTTGAAACCATTTCTCATATCGGAATCATAAGCACCAAGTTTTCTGTGATGGTAAGTAAGGAAAAATCTTCGATTTCGGCCAATTTTCTCATTTTTTCAATATAACCTCACTCGGACCTCTATTTTTTATGAAATCAGTTTTATTTGCATTCTAACTCGTCGTATAAGACCGTGGAATGGTTGAAACCATTTCTCATATCGGAATCATAAGCACCAAGTTTTCTGTGATGGTAAGTAAGGAAAAATCTTCGATTTCGGCCAATTTTCTCATTTTTTCAATATAACCTCACTCGGACCTCTATTTTTTATGAAATCAGTTTTATTTGCATTCTAACTCGTCGTATAAGACCGTGGAATGGTTGAAACCATTTCTCATATCGGAATCATAAGCACCAAGTTTTCTGTGATGGTAAGTAAGGAAAAATCTTCGATTTCGGCCAATTTTCTCATTTTTTCAATATAACCTCACTCGGACCTCTATTTTTTATGAAATCAGTTTTATTTGCATTCTAACTCGTCGTATAAGACCGTGGAATGGTTGAAACCATTTCTCATATCGGAATCATAAGCACCAAGTTTTCTGTGATGGTAAGTAAGGAAAAATCTTCGATTTCGGCCAATTTTCTCATTTTTTCAATATAACCTCACTCGGACCTCTATTTTTTATGAAATCAGTTTTATTTGCATTCTAACTCGTCGTATAAGACCGTGGAATGGTTGAAACCATTTCTCATATCGGAATCATAAGCACCAAGTTTTCTGTGATGGTAAGTAAGGAAAAATCTTCGATTTCGGCCAATTTTCTCATTTTTTCAATATAACCTCACTCGGACCTCTATTTTTTATGAAATCAGTTTTATTTGCATTCTAACTCGTCGTATAAGACCGTGGAATGGTTGAAACCATTTCTCATATCGGAATCATAAGCACCAAGTTTTCTGTGATGGTAAGTAAGGAAAAATCTTCGATTTCGGCCAATTTTCTCATTTTTTCAATATAACCTCACTCGGACCTCTATTTTTTATGAAATCAGTTTTATTTGCATTCTAACTCGTCGTATAAGACCGTGGAATGGTTGAAACCATTTCTCATATCGGAATCATAAGCACCAAGTTTTCTGTGATGGTAAGTAAGGAAAAATCTTCGATTTCGGCCAATTTTCTCATTTTTTCAATATAACCTCACTCGGACCTCTATTTTTTATGAAATCAGTTTTATTTGCATTCTAACTCGTCGTATAAGACCGTGGAATGGTTGAAACCATTTCTCATATCGGAATCATAAGCACCAAGTTTTCTGTGATGGTAAGTAAGGAAAAATCTTCGATTTCGGCCAATTTTCTCATTTTTTCAATATAACCTCACTCGGACCTCTATTTTTTATGAAATCAGTTTTATTTGCATTCTAACTCGTCGTATAAGACCGTGGAATGGTTGAAACCATTTCTCATATCGGAATCATAAGCACCAAGTTTTCTGTGATGGTAAGTAAGGAAAAATCTTCGATTTCGGCCAATTTTCTCATTTTTTCAATATAACCTCACTCGGACCTCTATTTTTTATGAAATCAGTTTTATTTGCATTCTAACTCGTCGTATAAGACCGTGGAATGGTTGAAACCATTTCTCATATCGGAATCATAAGCACCAAGTTTTCTGTGATGGTAAGTAAGGAAAAATCTTCGATTTCGGCCAATTTTCTCATTTTTTCAATATAACCTCACTCGGACCTCTATTTTTTATGAAATCAGTTTTATTTGCATTCTAACTCGTCGTATAAGACCGTGGAATGGTTGAAACCATTTCTCATATCGGAATCATAAGCACCAAGTTTTCTGTGATGGTAAGTAAGGAAAAATCTTCGATTTCGGCCAATTTTCTCATTTTTTCAATATAACCTCACTCGGACCTCTATTTTTTATGAAATCAGTTTTATTTGCATTCTAACTCGTCGTATAAGACCGTGGAATGGTTGAAACCATTTCTCATATCGGAATCATAAGCACCAAGTTTTCTGTGATGGTAAGTAAGGAAAAATCTTCGATTTCGGCCAATTTTCTCATTTTTTCAATATAACCTCACTCGGACCTCTATTTTTTATGAAATCAGTTTTATTTGCATTCTAACTCGTCGTATAAGACCGTGGAATGGTTGAAACCATTTCTCATATCGGAATCATAAGCACCAAGTTTTCTGTGATGGTAAGTAAGGAAAAATCTTCGATTTCGGCCAATTTTCTCATTTTTTCAATATAACCTCACTCGGACCTCTATTTTTTATGAAATCAGTTTTATTTGCATTCTAACTCGTCGTATAAGACCGTGGAATGGTTGAAACCATTTCTCATATCGGAATCATAAGCACCAAGTTTTCTGTGATGGTAAGTAAGGAAAAATCTTCGATTTCGGCCAATTTTCTCATTTTTTCAATATAACCTCACTCGGACCTCTATTTTTTATGAAATCAGTTTTATTTGCATTCTAACTCGTCGTATAAGACCGTGGAATGGTTGAAACCATTTCTCATATCGGAATCATAAGCACCAAGTTTTCTGTGATGGTAAGTAAGGAAAAATCTTCGATTTCGGCCAATTTTCTCATTTTTTCAATATAACCTCACTCGGACCTCTATTTTTTATGAAATCAGTTTTATTTGCATTCTAACTCGTCGTATAAGACCGTGGAATGGTTGAAACCATTTCTCATATCGGAATCATAAGCACCAAGTTTTCTGTGATGGTAAGTAAGGAAAAATCTTCGATTTCGGCCAATTTTCTCATTTTTTCAATATAACCTCACTCGGACCTCTATTTTTTATGAAATCAGTTTTATTTGCATTCTAACTCGTCGTATAAGACCGTGGAATGGTTGAAACCATTTCTCATATCGGAATCATAAGCACCAAGTTTTCTGTGATGGTAAGTAAGGAAAAATCTTCGATTTCGGCCAATTTTCTCATTTTTTCAATATAACCTCACTCGGACCTCTATTTTTTATGAAATCAGTTTTATTTGCATTCTAACTCGTCGTATAAGACCGTGGAATGGTTGAAACCATTTCTCATATCGGAATCATAAGCACCAAGTTTTCTGTGATGGTAAGTAAGGAAAAATCTTCGATTTCGGCCAATTTTCTCATTTTTTCAATATAACCTCACTCGGACCTCTATTTTTTATGAAATCAGTTTTATTTGCATTCTAACTCGTCGTATAAGACCGTGGAATGGTTGAAACCATTTCTCATATCGGAATCATAAGCACCAAGTTTTCTGTGATGGTAAGTAAGGAAAAATCTTCGATTTCGGCCAATTTTCTCATTTTTTCAATATAACCTCACTCGGACCTCTATTTTTTATGAAATCAGTTTTATTTGCATTCTAACTCGTCGTATAAGACCGTGGAATGGTTGAAACCATTTCTCATATCGGAATCATAAGCACCAAGTTTTCTGTGATGGTAAGTAAGGAAAAATCTTCGATTTCGGCCAATTTTCTCATTTTTTCAATATAACCTCACTCGGACCTCTATTTTTTATGAAATCAGTTTTATTTGCATTCTAACTCGTCGTATAAGACCGTGGAATGGTTGAAACCATTTCTCATATCGGAATCATAAGCACCAAGTTTTCTGTGATGGTAAGTAAGGAAAAATCTTCGATTTCGGCCAATTTTCTCATTTTTTCAATATAACCTCACTCGGACCTCTATTTTTTATGAAATCAGTTTTATTTGCATTCTAACTCGTCGTATAAGACCGTGGAATGGTTGAAACCATTTCTCATATCGGAATCATAAGCACCAAGTTTTCTGTGATGGTAAGTAAGGAAAAATCTTCGATTTCGGCCAATTTTCTCATTTTTTCAATATAACCTCACTCGGACCTCTATTTTTTATGAAATCAGTTTTATTTGCATTCTAACTCGTCGTATAAGACCGTGGAATGGTTGAAACCATTTCTCATATCGGAATCATAAGCACCAAGTTTTCTGTGATGGTAAGTAAGGAAAAATCTTCGATTTCGGCCAATTTTCTCATTTTTTCAATATAACCTCACTCGGACCTCTATTTTTTATGAAATCAGTTTTATTTGCATTCTAACTCGTCGTATAAGACCGTGGAATGGTTGAAACCATTTCTCATATCGGAATCATAAGCACCAAGTTTTCTGTGATGGTAAGTAAGGAAAAATCTTCGATTTCGGCCAATTTTCTCATTTTTTCAATATAACCTCACTCGGACCTCTATTTTTTATGAAATCAGTTTTATTTGCATTCTAACTCGTCGTATAAGACCGTGGAATGGTTGAAACCATTTCTCATATCGGAATCATAAGCACCAAGTTTTCTGTGATGGTAAGTAAGGAAAAATCTTCGATTTCGGCCAATTTTCTCATTTTTTCAATATAACCTCACTCGGACCTCTATTTTTTATGAAATCAGTTTTATTTGCATTCTAACTCGTCGTATAAGACCGTGGAATGGTTGAAACCATTTCTCATATCGGAATCATAAGCACCAAGTTTTCTGTGATGGTAAGTAAGGAAAAATCTTCGATTTCGGCCAATTTTCTCATTTTTTCAATATAACCTCACTCGGACCTCTATTTTTTATGAAATCAGTTTTATTTGCATTCTAACTCGTCGTATAAGACCGTGGAATGGTTGAAACCATTTCTCATATCGGAATCATAAGCACCAAGTTTTCTGTGATGGTAAGTAAGGAAAAATCTTCGATTTCGGCCAATTTTCTCATTTTTTCAATATAACCTCACTCGGACCTCTATTTTTTATGAAATCAGTTTTATTTGCATTCTAACTCGTCGTATAAGACCGTGGAATGGTTGAAACCATTTCTCATATCGGAATCATAAGCACCAAGTTTTCTGTGATGGTAAGTAAGGAAAAATCTTCGATTTCGGCCAATTTTCTCATTTTTTCAATATAACCTCACTCGGACCTCTATTTTTTATGAAATCAGTTTTATTTGCATTCTAACTCGTCGTATAAGACCGTGGAATGGTTGAAACCATTTCTCATATCGGAATCATAAGCACCAAGTTTTCTGTGATGGTAAGTAAGGAAAAATCTTCGATTTCGGCCAATTTTCTCATTTTTTCAATATAACCTCACTCGGACCTCTATTTTTTATGAAATCAGTTTTATTTGCATTCTAACTCGTCGTATAAGACCGTGGAATGGTTGAAACCATTTCTCATATCGGAATCATAAGCACCAAGTTTTCTGTGATGGTAAGTAAGGAAAAATCTTCGATTTCGGCCAATTTTCTCATTTTTCAATATAACCTCACTCGGACCTCTATTTTTTATGAAATCAGTTTTATTTGCATTCTAACTCGTCGTATAAGACCGTGGAATGGTTGAAACCATTTCTCATATCGGAATCATAAGCACCAAGTTTTCTGTGATGGTAAGTAAGGAAAAATCTTCGATTTCGGCCAATTTTCTCATTTTTTCAATATAACCTCACTCGGACCTCTATTTTTTATGAAATCAGTTTTATTTGCATTCTAACTCGTCGTATAAGACCGTGGAATGGTTGAAACCATTTCTCATATCGGAATCATAAGCACCAGTTTTCTGTGATGGTAAGTAAGGAAAAATCTTCGATTTCGGCCAATTTTCTCATTTTTTCAATATAACCTCACTCGGACCTCTATTTTTTATGAAATCAGTTTTATTTGCATTCTAACTCGTCGTATAAGACCGTGGAATGGTTGAAACCATTTCTCATATCGGAATCATAAGCACCAAGTTTTCTGTGATGGTAAGTAAGGAAAAATCTTCGATTTCGGCCAATTTTCTCATTTTTTCAATATAACCTCACTCGGACCTCTATTTTTTATGAAATCAGTTTTATTTGCATTCTAACTCGTCGTATAAGACCGTGGAATGGTTGAAACCATTTCTCATATCGGAATCATAAGCACCAAGTTTTCTGTGATGGTAAGTAAGGAAAAATCTTCGATTTCGGCCAATTTTCTCATTTTTTCAATATAACCTCACTCGGACCTCTATTTTTTATGAAATCAGTTTTATTTGCATTCTAACTCGTCGTATAAGACCGTGGAATGGTTGAAACCATTTCTCATATCGGAATCATAAGCACCAAGTTTTCTGTGATGGTAAGTAAGGAAAAATCTTCGATTTCGGCCAATTTTCTCATTTTTTCAATATAACCTCACTCGGACCTCTATTTTTTATGAAATCAGTTTTATTTGCATTCTAACTCGTCGTATAAGACCGTGGAATGGTTGAAACCATTTCTCATATCGGAATCATAAGCACCAAGTTTTCTGTGATGGTAAGTAAGGAAAAATCTTCGATTTCGGCCAATTTTCTCATTTTTTCAATATAACCTCACTCGGACCTCTATTTTTTATGAAATCAGTTTTATTTGCATTCTAACTCGTCGTATAAGACCGTGGAATGGTTGAAACCATTTCTCATATCGGAATCATAAGCACCAAGTTTTCTGTGATGGTAAGTAAGGAAAAATCTTCGATTTCGGCCAATTTTCTCATTTTTTCAATATAACCTCACTCGGACCTCTATTTTTTATGAAATCAGTTTTATTTGCATTCTAACTCTCGTATAAGACCGTGGAATGGTTGAAACCATTTCTCATATCGGAATCATAAGCACCAAGTTTTCTGTGATGGTAAGTAAGGAAAAATCTTCGATTTCGGCCAATTTTCTCATTTTTTCAATATAACCTCACTCGGACCTCTATTTTTTATGAAATCAGTTTTATTTGCATTCTAACTCGTCGTATAAGACCGTGGAATGGTTGAAACCATTTCTCATATCGGAATCATAAGCACCAGTTTTCTGTGATGGTAAGTAAGGAAAAATCTTCGATTTCGGCCAATTTTCTCATTTTTTCAATATAACCTCACTCGGACCTCTATTTTTTATGAAATCAGTTTTATTTGCATTCTAACTCGTCGTATAAGACCGTGGAATGGTTGAAACCATTTCTCATATCGGAATCATAAGCACCAAGTTTTCTGTGATGGTAAGTAAGGAAAAATCTTCGATTTCGGCCAATTTTCTCATTTTTTCAATATAACCTCACTCGGACCTCTATTTTTTATGAAATCAGTTTTATTTGCATTCTAACTCGTCGTATAAGACCGTGGAATGGTTGAAACCATTTCTCATATCGGAATCATAAGCACCAAGTTTTCTGTGATGGTAAGTAAGGAAAAATCTTCGATTTCGGCCAATTTTCTCATTTTTTCAATATAACCTCACTCGGACCTCTATTTTTTATGAAATCAGTTTTATTTGCATTCTAACTCGTCGTATAAGACCGTGGAATGGTTGAAACCATTTCTCATATCGGAATCATAAGCACCAAGTTTTCTGTGATGGTAAGTAAGGAAAAATCTTCGATTTCGGCCAATTTTCTCATTTTTTCAATATAACCTCACTCGGACCTCTATTTTTTATGAAATCAGTTTTATTTGCATTCTAACTCGTCGTATAAGACCGTGGAATGGTTGAAACCATTTCTCATATCGGAATCATAAGCACCAAGTTTTCTGTGATGGTAAGTAAGGAAAAATCTTCGATTTCGGCCAATTTTCTCATTTTTTCAATATAACCTCACTCGGACCTCTATTTTTGATGAAATCAGTTTTATTTGCATTCTAACTCGTCGTATAAGACCGTGGAATGGTTGAAACCATTTCTCATATCGGAATCATAAGCACCAAGTTTTCTGTGATGGTAAGTAAGGAAAAATCTTCGATTTCGGCCAATTTTCTCATTTTTTCAATATAACCTCACTCGGACCTCTATTTTTTATGAAATCAGTTTTATTTGCATTCTAACTCGTCGTATAAGACCGTGGAATGGTTGAAACCATTTCTCATATCGGAATCATAAGCACCAAGTTTTCTGTGATGGTAAGTAAGGAAAAATCTTCGATTTCGGCCAATTTTCTCATTTTTTCAATATAACCTCACTCGGACCTCTATTTTTTATGAAATCAGTTTTATTTGCATTCTAACTCGTCGTATAAGACCGTGGAATGGTTGAAACCATTTCTCATATCGGAATCATAAGCACCAAGTTTTCTGTGATGGTAAGTAAGGAAAAATCTTCGATTTCGGCCAATTTTCTCATTTTTTCAATATAACCTCACTCGGACCTCTATTTTTTATGAAATCAGTTTTATTTGCATTCTAACTCGTCGTATAAGACCGTGGAATGGTTGAAACCATTTCTCATATCGGAATCATAAGCACCAAGTTTTCTGTGATGGTAAGTAAGGAAAAATCTTCGATTTCGGCCAATTTTCTCATTTTTTCAATATAACCTCACTCGGACCTCTATTTTTTATGAAATCAGTTTTATTTGCATTCTAACTCGTCGTATAAGACCGTGGAATGGTTGAAACCATTTCTCATATCGGAATCATAAGCACCAAGTTTTCTGTGATGGTAAGTAAGGAAAAATCTTCGATTTCGGCCAATTTTCTCATTTTTTCAATATAACCTCACTCGGACCTCTATTTTTTTGAAATCAGTTTTATTTGCATTCTAACTCGTCGTATAAGACCGTGGAATGGTTGAAACCATTTCTCATATCGGAATCATAAGCACCAAGTTTTCTGTGATGGTAAGTAAGGAAAAATCTTCGATTTCGGCCAATTTTCTCATTTTTTCAATATAACCTCACTCGGACCTCTATTTTTTATGAAATCAGTTTTATTTGCATTCTAACTCGTCGTATAAGACCGTGGAATGGTTGAAACCATTTCTCATATCGGAATCATAAGCACCAAGTTTTCTGTGATGGTAAGTAAGGAAAAATCTTCGATTTCGGCCAATTTTCTCATTTTTTCAATATAACCTCACTCGGACCTCTATTTTTTATGAAATCAGTTTTATTTGCATTCTAACTCGTCGTATAAGACCGTGGAATGGTTGAAACCATTTCTCATATCGGAATCATAAGCACCAAGTTTTCTGTGATGGTAAGTAAGGAAAAATCTTCGATTTCGGCCAATTTTCTCATTTTTTCAATATAACCTCACTCGGACCTCTATTTTTTATGAAATCAGTTTTATTTGCATTCTAACTCGTCGTATAAGACCGTGGAATGGTTGAAACCATTTCTCATATCGGAATCATAAGCACCAAGTTTTCTGTGATGGTAAGTAAGGAAAAATCTTCGATTTCGGCCAATTTTCTCATTTTTTCAATATAACCTCACTCGGACCTCTATTTTTTATGAAATCAGTTTTATTTGCATTCTAACTCGTCGTATAAGACCGTGGAATGGTTGAAACCATTTCTCATATCGGAATCATAAGCACCAAGTTTTCTGTGATGGTAAGTAAGGAAAAATCTTCGATTTCGGCCAATTTTCTCATTTTTTCAATATAACCTCACTCGGACCTCTATTTTTTATGAAATCAGTTTTATTTGCATTCTAACTCGTCGTATAAGACCGTGGAATGGTTGAAACCATTTCTCATATCGGAATCATAAGCACCAAGTTTTCTGTGATGGTAAGTAAGGAAAAATCTTCGATTTCGGCCAATTTTCTCATTTTTTCAATATAACCTTACTCGGACCTCTATTTATGAAATCAGTTTTATTTGCATTCTAACTCGTCGTATAAGACCGTGGAATGGTTGAAACCATTTCTCATATCGGAATCATAAGCACCCAGTTTTCTGTGATGGTAAGTAAGGAAAAATCTTCGATTTCGGCCAATTTTCTCATTTTTTCAATATAACCTCACTCGGACCTCTATTTTTTATGAAATCAGTTTTATTTGCATTCTAACTCGTCGTATAAGACCGTGGAATGGTTGAAACCATTTCTCATATCGGAATCATAAGCACCAAGTTTTCTGTGATGGTAAGTAAGGAAAAATCTTCGATTTCGGCCAATTTTCTCATTTTTTCAATATAACCTCACTCGGACCTCTATTTTTTATGAAATCAGTTTTATTTGCATTCTAACTCGTCGTATAAGACCGTGGAATGGTTGAAACCATTTCTCATATCGGAATCATAAGCACCAAGTTTTCTGTGATGGTAAGTAAGGAAAAATCTTCGATTTCGGCCAATTTTCTCCTTTTTTTCAATATAACCTCACTCGGACCTCTATTTTTTATGAAATCAGTTTTATTTGCATTCTAACTCGTCGTATAAGACCGTGGAATGGTTGAAACCATTTCTCATATCGGAATCATAAGCACCAAGTTTTCTGTGATGGTAAGTAAGGAAAAATCTTCGATTTCGGCCAATTTTCTCATTTTTTCAATATAACCTCACTCGGACCTCTATTTTTTATGAAATCAGTTTTATTTGCATTCTAACTCTTCGTATAAGACCGTGGAATGGTTGAAACCATTTCTCATATCGGAATCATAAGCACCAAGTTTTCTGTGATGGTAAGTAAGGAAAAATCTTCGATTTCGGCCAATTTTCTCATTTTTTCAATATAACCTCACTCGGACCTCTATTTTTTATGAAATCAGTTTTATTTGCATTCTAACTCGTCGTATAAGACCGTGGAATGGTTGAAACCATTTCTCATATCGGAATCATAAGCACCAAGTTTTCTGTGATGGTAAGTAAGGAAAAATCTTCGATTTCGGCCAATTTTCTCATTTTTTCAATATAACCTCACTCGGACCTCTATTTTTTATGAAATCAGTTTTATTTGCATTCTAACTCGTCGTATAAGACCGTGGAATGGTTGAAACCATTTCTCATATCGGAATCATAAGCACCCAGTTTTCTGTGATGGTAAGTAAGGAAAAATCTTCGATTTCGGCAAATTTTCTCATTTTTTCAATATAACCTCACTCGGACCTCTATTTTTTATGAAATCAGTTTTATTTGCATTCTAACTCGTCGTATATGACCGTGGAATGGTTGAAACCTTTTCTCATATCTGAATCATAAGCACCAAGTTTTCTGTGATGGTAAGTAAGGAAAAATCTTCGATTTCGGCCAATTTTCTCATTTTTTAATATAACCTTACTCGGACCTCTATTTTTTATGAAATCAGTTTTATTTGCATTCTAACTCGTCGTATAAGACCGTGGAATGGTTGAAATCAGTTCTCATATCGGAATCATAAGCACCAAGTTTTCTGTGATGGTAAGTAAGGAAAAATCTTCGATTTCGGCCAATTTTCTCATTTTTTTCAATATAACCTCACTCGGACCTCTATTTTTTATGAAATCAGTTTTATTTGCATTCTAACTCGTCGTATAAGACCGTGGAATGGTTGAAACCATTCTCATATCCGAATCATAAGCACCCACTTTTATGTGATGGTAAGTAAGGAAAAATCTTCGATTTCGGCCAATTTTCTCGTTTTTTCAATATAACCTTACTCGGACCTCTATTTTTTATGAAATCAGTTTTATTTGCATTCTAACTCGTCGTATAAGACCGTGGAATGGTTGAAACCACTTCTCATATCCGAATCATAAGCACCAAGTTTTCTGTGAAAAATCTTCGATTTCGGCCAATTTTCTCATTTTTTCAATATAACCTCACTCGGACCTCTATTTTTTATGAAATAAGTTTTATTTGCATTCCAGAATTTATATTGATTATGTTCTCATTTTGAAGTGTGTATGTGTTTTCCATGAAGTGCAACAACTACAAACTTACATACAAAATAGGTAAAGTGCGAAAAGCTCAAGAAAGAACATTATGGAGTAAGTTGCACCTAAGGCCAAAATTAAGGAGTGTTAAGGCTAATCATCATCAGTCGCTAAACGTAAATTAAGGCTATATCGTAAAATAAATGTGTATGAACGTTATAATATAGAAGATGGGTCTAAATTTCATTAAAAAAAGGGAATGAGCTAACTCTAAGTGGATGTGGAGATCCTAAAATCCATTTTGCTATATAATATTCGAATATATTATATATTTATTTAAGGATTTTTGTTCATTTGCGAGTATATGATACATTTATTCGGGAAATTTGAAGTCACGAAGGGGAAGTCAAACAGTATAGAAGTGAGCGTTCTCAATCATTAAACCGTAACCCGTGATAATAATAAGAATTCTCATAAATATATGCAACATGTATATTATATTTTTAATAAAATATATTTATCATTATATACATACACATACATACAATACAATAATATAAAGCTCATGCTTCCTTCTTGCTAAGTAGCCAACCCCATCCATGCATGAAAATGGGATGAATGGCTTTATTTGATAACCAAAGTTTGCATTGTACTTGGTTTGGTTGCTGCTCTGCTACTTGTGGCATCTCTCTCTCTCTCTCTCTCTCTCTCTCTATGGAATGGAAACTCAGTCTTCCTTTCTAAATTCACTCTCACACACACTGAACTCACCTACACCACTCTGATTTCACCAGATCGCCTCCGCCCCCTCCCACCGCCTTCTCCGCCTCAAAGCTCCCGCCTTTACGGCCGCCAGCCGCCTCCATCGATCACCCACGACGTTACGGCGTTTCGCTTTTAAAGCGTCCGTTTTTTTTTTGCCGTTTGCGGGTACTGTCCCGTTTTCTTTTTCCAATGTTCTTTTTCTGTGTACGGATTGTTCTTTTCTTGCCAATGTGATCGGAACGATGTTTCGATTTCCTGTTCTGATGAAATTCTGGAAGGTTCTACTCTGATCCTGCTCTGTATTGTCGGACGACAAACTCCGATGATCATGGCTTGAAAGGCTTTTCTTGTATTCGATGCGTTTCTAAGGTGGGGTTTTGCAACAAACAGTCTTGGTTTATGGTTTTCTGAGGAGTGAAGGCTCCAAAGGTTAAATTTTTCATTTAATAATAATCGATGATTTCGAAGAATCATTTCTGATGCTGCAATTGCAAAGGTATCCAATTTCCGGTTAGACTAGCAATTTCCTAATATGCTCAAGGTTTAGCTTTGAATTCCGACATTTTGGCCACCTAATTTGACTGGATATTGCTATAATAAGTTGTATATGAAGAGCGATCATGGTTTTTGGCTGATTTGAGCTAAAATCTGTCCTAAAATTTCATTATTGTGAATATACACACATTGCTGCAATTTCATCATTGTTAAAATCACATCATTGTTCAGTTTATAGATACAATGAGCTGATCTGGTTCACAATGTCTCACTGCAGTTGGTTGATGGTGGAGCTTGTTCATACATTACAAGTTTTTGTAAATAATGGGGGAGAAAGTGGAGTTTGATGAATTAGAGAAGCTCCTCGGTGAGATTCCGAATGCCACATCACCGAATCCATATTTTGAGGAATATGGTGGATCATTGGATGGTAGAGATATAAGAACTGCTAATGTAATGCAGCATTCACTTACTAAGAGTGCTCAGTTGATGAACAATGTAAAACTGCCTGATGAACAGTCCTTGGCATCTGCACTTGGACAACTAAATATTAGCAGTAATTCGAATGTGTTCGATACTGAGAATCTGGTAGATTCTACTCCAACGACCAATTCAATTCAGTTCCCCACAGCCAATCACCATCCCTACTCGATGAATCCACAGTCTTCGGTTCCTTGCTTCTATTCACCACAACTGAACCATTCCCATGCTTATTGGAGGAACTTAGATCAAGAACATTACTACAGACTGTGCCAGCAGAATCTTTATTATCAGCTTGAAGATCCAAATTTTGCCTCTAACAGGGTGAATCAAGGTCAAATTTTGAATGGCTATGAGTTTTCGAGGTGTTTTAAGCAACTGAATTTAGGATTTCCCTCATCAGAAAGAACATCACAGCAAAAACAATCGGAGAAAAATGTAGGGAGAACTAATGGTGTTACTTCAATGAGATCCATGAATTTTGGTGCAGTAAATTGCCCTAGAAGCTGCGAATCGGGACTGTTGTCTTCTAAGCAAAGTGTTGGTGTCAGCAGCAACAGGACACATCGTATGGCTAAGGACCAACACGGTTGCCGCCAATTACAGAGGAGAATTTCAGAAGGCGGAACAAAGGAAGTGGAGAAGATTTTTGTTGAGATCATTGACAACATTGTTGAGTTAATGACAGATTCCTTTGGGAACTATCTTGTCCAGAAGCTTTTAGAAGCTTGCAATGAAAATCAGCAGACCCAGATACTTAAAGCCATCACAAGAAATTCTGCGGATTTGGTTCGCATTTCATGTGATATGCACGGGTAAAATTATAAATACAATTTATTTTCCATAAATTAAATAGTTAATCTTAGTGTTGATAATTCTGCAATTTAACTCTTAAGTTAAAAGCAGGACTCGGGTTGTTCAGAAAGTGATTGAAACTCTTAGAACTCCTGAGCAGACTTTCATTGTTGTTAATTCACTGAAGCCCTGCATAGTGATTTTGATGAAAAACACAAATGGAAACCATGTTGCTCAGCGCTGCTTACAACATTTAATGCCTGAATATATTAAGGTGAGCTACTCCATCCATTTTTAGTCTATATATCTGATAGGAAATGTTTTTTTTTGGGCCAACGATAGGAAATTTATTTCATGAGTCTAAAAATTACAACTTGGCTTTTCTACTCCATCAACTTTATTATTTCTTTTCAATCATAAAAAGAACTAAATGAGTATGTACTATACCATGCAGTTCCTCTTTGATGCTGCTGCTGCTTATTGTGTTGAACTAGCAACAGACCGCCACGGATGTTGTGTGCTGCAAAAGTGCCTAAGTTATTGTGGCGGTAAGGAAAAAAGGCGTTTGATTCATGAGACAAGCTTGAACGCTCTAATCCTTTCTCAGGATCCATATGGGTGCGTTTTCTTGATTTCCATCTCTCCAAGTTTTTAATGTTCCTATTACTCAATCTTATGATCTTTAACCTTGATAAAAATGACAACTTGTGTTTGAATAGTACTCCAATATGGACCAGATCTTTTCTGGTTAAATAATAATTCTATAATTTTTTCACTGTAGGTTATTTCTGCAAATAAATGTTTTTCGGGTTTGTGATCGTTTTATGCAGAGTTAAGATTTATCTGCAAGCCCTTAAATGTGCAGGAACTATGTAGTGCAGTTCATATTTGATCTTAAAGTGCCACAAGCAACAATGAACATCCTCAACCAACTGGAGGGTAATTTTGCAGACTTGTCAATGCAAAAGTACAGTAGCAATGTTGTCGAGAAATGTCTAGAACATTCTGGAGAGGAACATTACGGTCGTATTATCCAGGAGCTTATAGACAGTCCCAAGTTGGACCAAGTTGTGCAAGACCCTTATGGAAATTACGTTGTCCAAGCTGCATTAAAACGTGCAAATGTAAGTAAAAATCTAATCTTTATAAGTAAAAATCTAATCTTTAGGTGAAAATCTACTCTGGACATATTAATCTTGAGCTTTAAGGTACCTATGCTAATTTTGGTCCATTCATGGACAGGGAGCTACAAAATGTGCTCTAGTGGAAGCTATAGAAGCCCGTGTTCCACTGCTTCGAACTAGTCCTTATGGGAAGAAAGTCCTATCATGCAACTCAATGAAGAATAATCTGTGATGGTATTGATCAGTTTGGAAAAAACTTAATTTCCTAATCATACTATGCTAATTCCATTGCATTTCAACTTATAGTTTCTTTTATTTTCGCATAAATGCAGCTCGATACAGACTGTTGCTGTAAGCGTCACACTGTTTGTAGATTCTAGATGCGAAGGTGGAGGTGAGTTTCAGTTTGAATGCAGCATGGTTGTTCTAGAAGCTAGATTGAATTTTTTTTTTTCTTTTCTGGTAGAAATGTGTTTTATAAGGGAATAGAATAAGATTGTCTGAAGATTTGAGCAAGTCAGGGTTGTTTCAGAGAGGGAATGAGTATTTATTCCACATTGTTTCATTTTGATGTTGTAAACTTGTCTGTTTTGATAATACATGTTAGTGCTATGAAACATGAATCAAGTTCTTTGTGTTCGGTTTTAAATTTAAAAATAGTTATCATTGATTAATTAATTACACTTGGCTGATCTATAATCTCATGATTTTCTTGTGTTTTTTAATCTATATATCCATAATTCTATGATACTAATTATAAAGAGTGCACTAGTGATACTGTATAAGGGAATATATTATAAGGTAAAAAGTAATCTAGCAAGATATACTATATATAAAACCTTATTTATTTCCTAACCTATATCCCTTGTCACGAATTTGTTTGAATCGTCCCGAGATAGTGGCTTTGTAAGAGCATCAACAAGTTATCATTCGTGGAGATATGAAGAACTCGGAGAGAGCCTATTGTACTTGTGCTCGAACAAAGTGATAAGCAACGGCAATGTGCTTCATGCGGGAGTGAAAACAGGATTCGCAGTTAATTTGGTGGCCCCCTCGTTGTCGCAGTATAGAATTGGAGATGAATCCAAGGCAACACCAAGTTCTTGGAGAAGAGAGCGAACCCAGACGGACTCGGCGGCGGCATCCGCAAGTGCGTGATATTCAGCGTCCGTAGAGGACCGAACAACGCAACGTTGACGATGAGAGCTCCAAGAGATCACATTGGGCCCAAAATAGACTAGATACGCTGTTGCGGAGGTACGATCATCCAGATTAGTTGCCCAATCAACATCAGAAAATATCTGAAGTTGCAACGGAGACCGAGCACGAAAAAAGAGGCCATGGTGGATAGTGCCTTTAAGATAGCGCAACAATCGTTCCACAACCACCCAATGGAGCTCGTAGGTTTATACATAAACTAAGATAGCTTGTTAACGGGGAAGCTAATGTCGAGCCGAGTAAATGACAAGTATTGCAAGGCTCCAATGATGCTTCGATATGTGGTGGCATTAGTCAAAGTTGAGTCATCATCAAGCTTGAGTGGCGGCTTCACAGCGATCGGTGTGGCAACATCTTTTGCACGATATCCATATTGACTCTAGGAGCTCCCGGATATACTTGGTTTGCAATGTATCTTATTCCCTACTCAAAATTTTATTTTCAAGTTATGCCCTTGCATAAAAGAAATTTAACAAAATAAATAATTCATGAACTTTGAAATATTGATTTTTCTATATAAATATTATATTAACAAAATAATAGTATTAGGATGGACTGGAGAAAAGCTCAAAATTGAGCAAATATAACTTTTATAGTATTAATAAACTTTTTACACAGACAAAGCAAGAAGGTCCCATGGTCTAGCGGTTAGGACATCAGACTCTGAATCTGGTAACCCGAGTTCAATTCTCGGTGGGACCTTTTTTTTTTTTTTCCTTTCTAAATAGTTATTTTTGGCCAATTCAGTATATATACATTACAAGGATGCAAATCGTCAAAATATGATTTTGCCCATTTGCACATTTAGTATACACATAAAACAACAATCAACATGTATAAGAAGAAAGCAGTACGAGAACTTCAATTGTAGATTATCTCTAACGAACTACCAAAATTGTTTCCTATAGCTGATGTGGACAACCTCATCACCTGATCGCCAAGTCGGTGAGATAACTCGATTATGGACTCCTACATTGTTTGCTGCTACTGTTGAATTTTAAGGATTGGAAAAGCAATCACGTCGCGTATACTTGCAGAATTTGTGAGCAGCATCACCAGCCTGTCGATCCCGATCCCCTGGACACAAAAGACGAGCAGTGATGGATTTCTATCAAATTCATACAGTTTGGAAGAACTAACAGGATTCGCGATCCACAGTAGGTCCGGTTTGGGGGTTGGTTCGGTTATGATTCTAGAGAGAGATCTATGTTGTTAACCAAGAACCAAATACTGTTGTGGGAAACTACAAGTTATGCACTTTCAAATACAAAAATTCTATGGAGTTTGAAATTTTTAGTGAAAAAATGTTTTTTTTTTTAGCAAAGAAGTGACTAGAGACTAGAGAGATAGTAAACAACTACCTGAAATGGAGAAAACTCTGTTTTCACTATGAATTTCAGTACAAAATTCACATTTTGCAGTATTGCTGTTTGAGGGTTGGTTCAGTTATGGGGTAGTCTGGTTTGGGGGTTGGTTCGGTTATGATTCTTGAGAGAGCTCTCTGTTGTTAACCAAGAACCAAATGCTGTTGTGGGAAACTACAATTCTGCACTTTCAAATATGAAAATTCCGCCAAGTGTGAAATTTATAGTGAAAAAATGTTTTTTTTTAGCAAAGAAGTGACTAGAGACTAGAGAGATAGTAAACAGCTACCTGAAATGGAGAAAACTCTGTTTTCACTATGAATTTCAGTACAAAATTCACATTTTGCAGTATTGCTGTTTGAGGGTTGGTTCAGTTATGGGGGTAGTCTGGTTTGGGGGTTGGTTCGGTTATGATTCTTGAGAGAGCTCTCTGTTGTTAACCAAGAACTAAATACTGTTGTGGGAAACTACAATTCTGCACTTTCAAATATGAAAATTCTGCCAAGTGTGAAATTTATAGTGAAAAAATGTTACTTTCTGAGCAAAGAAATGACTAGAGACTAGAAAACAGTAAACAACTACCTAAAATGAAGAAGACTCTGTTTTCACAATGAATTTCACTACAGGTTTCACATTTTGCAGTATTGCTGTTTGAAATAAGAAGTTTTACCATTCCAGAAGCTGGAGGCATTCCGTATTCCAGAGCTGTAAGGAAGTCCTCATCAAGAGTCACTTCGTACGACTCATCATCTTCTTCTTCTTCTGGTTTCCCGGTCTTGGAAGACACTTTTGAAAGAGCAGCAGCTCTCTTCTCATTATGCTGTCTCACTTGCTCTTCTAAACGTCTCCTCTGCCAACATAAAATATATATATATATCAACATCTATATGTTTCTTGGATGAGAGTTTCAAATGAAGGAATCCGATATTTAGGAAAATTCAGTACTTACCTGATCCAACGGGTCGGTCAATTCAGAGAACGCGTTGGCAAGTTCCCGCCCACAGATGAAGAGCTCAAATCTCTCAGTCAATCCAGGATGCCTAATTTTTGAAAGATTAATATGTCAAGCAATAATTTTGGAAAATGGGTCCGCTGCGAACTTTATCCTGTTATGTATCCAAGCTATTGTCTGTTACGAGTTACATACCTTCGATGAGGTTTGGCCAGAGGAGATATCTCAACTGGATAGTCCAAAACAAACGTGGGTTGCTGAAGCGTTGGTTCCACAACTATCTCAAATACCTGCATTTAAAAATATTCGGAAAGTTATGTGATTACAAAATTGAATTTTTAAGGCACGGAAGGGCGAAAAAAGTTGCAGGACCTTGTTGACAATATGTCCGATAGATGCACACGACTGAATGGCCAGTTTGTCTTTATGTTCAAGAGAAGTGCCCAGCTTGGTCAGAGTAACTTCTTTGGCAACTTCCAAATCCACGTCGCTACCGAACTCACCAAAATCAATGCCAGTGGCTTCTTTGACGAGATTGTGCATGGTTTCCCTTCTCCACGGCTTTTCTAGACAAATCTCAGTCCCCTGCAGCAAAGTATAAATATCACATTAGCCTTAACATTAAAGCACCAACAACATGCAGTGAAACAAGTAAAAATACAAGAGAAACGTATTTTTTTTTCCAAATAAAAATTATAGTTGAATAGTAAATACATGTACCTGGTACTCGATGGTAAGCCTGTTACGAACTGCCAGAGCACACCGCGTTACAATCTCCTCCGCCATGCTCATCATGCTCTCATAGTCGGAGTATGCTTCATACATCTGAATCGAGCTAAAAATCATTTCCAAGAAATAAGAAAGAAACATAGCACTGAAAAGTATTTGAACTGATATATATAAAGTGAACTATTAGTTGGAAAGCTTTCTAACAACGAATAAGAATCACAAAATTTTCATGTTAGGCAGATGATAAAATGAGTGAAGGTTTCACCTCTATAGTGGTGAATTCAGGATTATGATGAGTTGAAATGCCTTCATTTCTGAATATGCGGCCAATTTCATATACCTTCTCAAATCCACCAACCTGAAAACGGAGCCGCATAGTTTACTGATTCAAACCATAAACTAAAGTATAAATAAACACTTCTATATCATTTTCTCTTATCAAGGATTTCCAATCACCCACAGTTCTCCAACGAAAAACTTAACACCGTGAATCTAACAGCAATATAGATATAGTAAGCTATAAGAAAGTCCAAAGTTAAAAGCAATTTGTCTCCTTTTCGTTTATTACATATACTTACAAGCATTCGCTTTAGATGAAGCTCTGTGGCGATTCTCAAGTAAAGATCCCTCCCAAGTGAATTATGGTATGTTACAAACGGCCTGGCCTCAGCTCCACCGGCTGCTCCCTAGCCAACCATATTATAAAAACCAAGTTCCAAAAAGAAAGATTGTGCATTTTTTTAAACCAGAAGCTTGCCAAAAACTAAAAGATATATATTCCTAGATAAGCTCTCTTTGAATATGCATAGAAATTGGAGCATGGAACAATATACAGGATGAAAGCGCCATTGGCCCACTGGGTGTAAAATGACGAGACATTTTGCATGGAATGCTATTTTTTTGGCCAAATGGAATGGAATGCTACTTTACTATTACAAATTTGACGTGTAAAGTTCTCTGCTTTAGCCTTAATATTTAAGAATTTTAGATTAGCATAGACTATCAGTTTTGAACACCAAGGGTTCCAGAGCTGTATTTCCAAAGTATATTTTAGATGCTAAATGGAAGAACTAATCAGAAAAGCTATAGATATACCTGTAGAACTGGTGTCTCAACTTCAATAAAACCAGAAGATTCAACAGCCTTGCGTATCTCCGAGACAATCTATTCAACCAAAAAGAAACTAGTCGACTTTTGTACTTCCCTTTTAGTCAGAAAATCTAAACTAGGCCATTGAGTATTGACACAACAAAGAAAGCTAAATCCTATAATTTACCTTTGCTCTTTGCCAAATAATATCACCAACTTTACGGTTAGCAATCATATCTACATACCTGATATATAAAGTACAAGCATATATAAGGTCATAAAAAGTCATCAATTTGCATTTGGCTTACCTTACCCAAACTGACTAGTAGACAAACATTTTTCCACTAAAAGCTGGAAAGGACATTTTTTATCCAGCCATACCTTCCAGTACGGCTACCTTGTTATGACTTCACTCTAGGCTTTCTTAAAGTTGTTTGTACAATGTACAGTAATGTTAGAGTCCATCTACATGCTTTTATTACATAGCAAACTGCACGTGTATACTTCCATCGAGCATCACATCCATTGTAATTGCAAGGATTGTACTCAGCTTATATCTGCTAAGGTGAATGATAATCTATAATTGGTAGAACAAATTTTGAGTGAGGGAAAGAATTGAGAAGAATATAAAGAGACTTTAAAAATCAAGTTAGTTTAGTGTTTGAATACGTATACCATTTTTTAGCTAGAGATCTCAAATTTAAAGTGCAAGAATTGCTATTTCTGCTAAGTTTCATGCTAGCTTCAGAAGTCAGGCCTTAAAAGGAGCAAGTGAGAGTAAAGATCAAGCATCATATCCCTTTATAAGAGTATATGCAGAATAACCAAGATAGCTTTCAAGTCTTAACAAAATGAATAAGAAATTCAGGAGCAAAGGAGTATACATCTTGGAATACCAAACACAGAAATATTTACCTTTGGCGGTATCGCTTGTCGATATCAGTCAAACCATGATACTTATCAGGAAGGGGGAGCAAGGACTTTGTAAGAATGGAAAAGGAATTCAGATAAACCGAAATCTCTCCTGGAGAAAATAAGATGGAAAAATAAAAGATGTCCAGTTGGTCCAATATGTAATGAGAAGCCGTTGGAAAATAGTAGAAAGAACTTGATTGCTGATAGTTTAGAGAACATGTATTGATGGAGCTAAAAAAAACACAAGAGAGCGTCAAAGAAATTATACAGAAACAGCAGGCATGGCAGTACCAACCTTTTTCTGTCCGCTTTATTGTACCCTTTGCACCTAGTATGTCACCAACGTCCACGAGTGTCTTCAAGTGCTCAAATTGTTCGCAGAGACGTTCCTTCTTACAATATAGCTAAAACAAGTGATTGGTTTTAGTCATTACTGGACTAAACTGTAGTCCAACCAGGTTACCACCCATAAAAACATGACAAAGAACCAATCTCCTTAATCTGCTACACCTATACGGCCATACCAATGACAATGCCGGGAATTTACCTCGATTTATTGAAATTGCATGATTGGTTGGGATTTAATATCAACATGTAATTATCCAGTATGAAACTTGAAAAGGAATGTCCAGTCCGTTTCTAATTAAAGACGGGCAGAAAAGCCTGAAGTCAAGTATGCCTATTCAGCAGTCTACGTGCGTGTCTAGGTAGGATTTCCAAAACCAACATTAACTTAGTAACTTACATGTTAGCAAATAAAAAGCATCAAGTAAAGCCAGCAATAACAGTAATTTATGAAAAGCACAACAACATTATCAGACTTACAAGAGTACCTGAATTGTACCAGAATCATCTCTGAGGGTCAAGAAAGCAAGCTTTCCATAAACCCGGCGAGCTGTAACCCTCCCAGCAACGGATACATGATCTTTCTCACTATTTAACTCTTCACCATCTCCTAAATCCTTGTATATCTTGTGCACTTGATATGCGGTATGTGTCCTGTCCCACCTATAAGCATAAGGCTCAAGACCCTTGCTCCTCAGTTCTTCCACCTACAAAAAAGAATAGCTGAAATTTGAGGCTCATCCAACCGTGCAAACTTAGTTGCTATTCAAGTATCAGATATTGTATCTTATCAAACCAAAAGATTCAAAATGTTATATGTTAGCATCGTCAATTACCAAACATTCTTCATTTTCAAACGTTTTTAAGCAAAGAAGCATCAATAAAAAAAACCCACTCTTTGGCAAACTATGTGTACTCCCGACTGTAATTCACCTCCCTGAGCTTAATTCACTTGCTGAAAGTCACTCAGGATATTGAAATTCAAATGTGGCAATGTAGTGATTCAGACAGTCCCATAAAACGGCGAGCGACGGAAAGAATTTGACCTTTTTCAACCGAATGGCGCGAACTGATTCCTTATCCGAAGTGTTAGTGGAGGAAGAGGACGCATGCCGGCGATTTCGGCCGGTGGTGGGAGGGACGGTGACGGTGGCGGCGGCGGGAGAATTCGGAGAGGAAAAAGAGCAGCAGCGAGGGAAGAAACGTTTATGAGGAAAGCTCTGGGCCGGAACGAAGCGGAGGAGACGCCTCAGTGGCTGCGATGACATGGTCCAAACCTTGATGTTGACTTTGAGCGCCTCCATGCCGCTATCCTGATCGGAGTGACTAACGGAGGTAGGGGCTAAATAACAATTTACAATAGTACAGGACTAACTCTTGCTTTTAGTTTTTTTTTTTTGGGATCAAAATCTTGCTTTTGGTTTGGTCTTCGAAAAAGATCTTTTTTTTGGCTAACAAATGAATGAGCTAATAGTGACTACTCTAGACCTATTCCGTTACATAATGTTTGACTTGAATTATAGGTGAGCTCGGGACAAATGGGCGAGATTTTTCAAGAAAATGTCCACTAGCCCTAATTTTCGGGATTTTCCACAACTGTCCCTATCCCTAAGTTAAGCATATGAAAAGTCCCTACTTGGTCAGGACTTTTCAAATTCGGGACGGGTTAGGGATAACCTAGTACCTAAAAATGAAAATAAACTTTAATTTTCAACTCAGTACAATTTCAAGTTCAAACATTCATCAAATTCACGAAGACATACATTGAATTCATCAACACATACATCGAATTCACGATCACATACATCAATCTTACAAACAAATTTATTAAGTTCGCACACGTAGTTTAAATATAATTAAATTATTTAAGTTGTAAATTGTTGAATTATGGTAAATAACTAGGGACATGCAGGACATTCAGGATTTTTTGAAAAAATCTCTAGCCCTAGTTAGGAGTAAAAATCCCTCACATACGGGTATGGGCCTAATTTCGGGACGGACTTTTCAGAACGGGCTAGGGCAGGTTTTTCGGAAATTCGGGCTTGTCGGGTTTGCTCCGCCCTAACTTGAACTCTCTCTCTCTTATATATATATTTTTTTGGTTTTCGCGGGGTGGTCTAGAAACCTCATTAAAATAGCAGCACATATAGCATGCTTACTCCCAGACTAATCCTCACTTGCACCGGTTAGCCCGTCAGGGTTATTTCCGACCAAACTTAAGCAATTAAACAGTTTTATTTATTCGAAAAGGAAACTGAAAAGGCTAGATAGTGAGTGAGAGAAACGGAGGTTAAGAGGAAGAAGGAATGGGAAGATAAGAAGAGAGGGAGACAGCCGAAAACACTAATATCTTCAGCAGATCTCCGTTTTCTGTTTCTGTTTCTGTTCATCTTTTTCTTTAAGAGAACACCGTCTTCTCCATTCGGCCCTGCTAATGTGCAGTAAAGTTGTGTCCTTGAAGCTTCCACTCCAATGGCGGTCTGCTTATTGCGTCAATCAAACTGTTGGTTTTAGAATTTTGTGAGTGGTTGGGTTGGGGTTTTCTTCTTTCGCTCGTCTGCAGTTTCTCAGCAGCCAAACGTGTCACTGGAAAGTTCCGTTTTTAATTTCTTGTTTGGGTAACAGATCTCTCTAGGGAGAGTCCAATTGCATCCAGATTACAGATCTTGAGGTCAGTAGTGTTAGGCTGCGATTTGTTTTTGCTATTTGTGGTAAAAACTAGGCCGAAAATGGAAAAAGAAGCCAAGAGGGCAAAAGAACCAGATTTTGTGTTGCAGTGGGGTAATAGAAAGAGGCATCGGTGTGTGAAGGTGAAAAGCAAAGACCATACCACCACCACCACCACCACCACCACGAGCACAAGCAACATCAACGGCCACAATCTCGGAGGAAAACTATCATCTGATTCTCCTGGGAAGAAGAAATTCAGTGCCAGTTTGGTCAGCACCAAGAAGGAATCGTTTTCACAATCACCTCACCGCATTCACAACAAGTAAGCACTCAACTAATTCTTATAACAAAGAGTTGTTCTTGTTAATGCTGATATTAAATAAAAATTAGGATGCTTTGGATTGCTGTTTCTTGTGAAATTGCTGTCTTTGGATTGAGAAAGATGCCATGCTCTTATGTTTGTATGAATTAGTGGTGAAAATGGAAGTTAAGACTAACTTGTTCTTGTTAGTGCTGATGTTAAATCAATATTGGGAAGCTATGGATTGCTGTTTCTTTTGAAATTGCTGTCTTTGGATTGAGAAAAATGTCATGCTCTCATGTTTGTATGAATTAGTGGTGAAAATGTAAGTTTTAGTTATAGTCTTATGTTTTATCTATTCTGAAGGAGCTCGGATCAGGTTGTTAATCGGCGTAAGACACTGCATCATTCACCGGAAAAGGACGATCGGCTCTACACAATGAGGGGCTCCTTTGTAGCAGAAGAAAATGGGAAACTGTTGCTTGACCATGGCATGAAGAAGGAGAAAGGGCCTGTGGTTTGGCCGAGGTTGTTCCTTTCCTTGTCTAGCAAAGAAAAGGAAGAGGATTTCATGGCATTTAAAGGGTGTAAACCTCCTCAAAGGCCGAAAAAACGTGCAAAGTTGATCCAAAGGAGCGTTCTTGTAAGTGGGTTTACGCCATATATGACATGAGTGAACTGATCCATTGATATTTGACCTTTTTGCTTGGTTATATCTGTTTCTTGAATACAAATGCATTATAATGTTCTTGCAGTTGGCTTGTCCTGGTACTTGGTTATCAGATGTTTCCCAAGAGAGGTACGAGGTTCGGGAGAAGAAATCTTCGAAAAAGGTGATGTTTTGCTCTTCTATTCTCCCTACTTCTTGTATAGAAGTGTTTGTATATGTTAAATAAGCAGATTGTTTAGTTGAACCCATAATTTGCTTTCAGTTTGAAATTCTTTGTAACATTCTAAAAGGAAAAGAAAATACATTTGACCTCTAGTTAATAGATAAAACGCTGAACTACTACAGTATATTTACATGGTTGCCATGCTTCATACTATAGATAATTGACTACGCGGTACCACCATTGCTTTTTTGGTGGATAATTTGTGAATTAGTTGAGCAAGTAATAAGCATCTTTTTTTTTGCCAAAACCCAAAAGTAAAAAAGCTACACAAAATGTGCCATTGATTCTGGTGTTGGGCAATTTAAGGTAAGTTAGTTGGGTTCAATGCTTAGACTTTTACCTAGGAGCTCAATTCTACATTGTTGCACATTCACTGTAATGCAGAAACCGCGAGGACTCAAGGCAATGGGGAGCATGGAGAGCGATTCAGAGTGAGTCGTGCAGGTGCTGCAAGATTTTGTTACAAATTTTGCGTTTCTGGATAATCGAAGGAGAGAGCAGAACATCTGTACCGCGTGAATGCGAGGCCATTAGTGACTGAAATTGTTGTTGTGTTTTGTAGATGCCTTGTTTGGTTGCTGATGTTAGATTAGAAGAATGCAGAATTCTATGGATGTAGGATTTTTCTGTTTAGATGAATGGATTCTGGTAATTTGAATGGGTTTCTGCAAATTGTGTCTTTGTTTATGACAAGGTAGTGTGCAAAATGAGTGACAGGAATAGGTCCTAAATCGAAGCACTTTAACCCTAAATCGACAGGAATAGGTCGGAATATGCCGTAATCGGGACGGGTTTCGCCGTAATCGGCAGGAATCAGGGTGGGTTTGGCCGGAATCGGGGTGGGTTGGTCGTATTCTGCCGGAATCAGGGTGGGTTTGGCCGTAATCGCCCGGAATCAGGGTGGCTTTGGCCGGAATCGACCGGAACCCTAATTCTGGTCATGGGGGTATTTTTGGAATTTTGAAAATTGTTCACTCACGTGACCATCACGTTCAACTTAACCCTAAAATTTAACGGAAACACCAAATAGCATCACATTTGGACCTTGAATTTCAACTTCAGACACTAAAATGACACATAGGTCAAATTTTAAGTTCTGTTCCCTACTTAAAATGCCGAATATTTTTTATTGAAAAAAGAAATGGGCAAGTAGAGAAACGCCAATTTTAATGACAAAGTTTTTTTTTTTTTGGTAACGTAATGACAAAGTAAAGCAACCAAATTTGATAACTACATTGAATATAAATATTTTAAATATAAGAAAACTTGTTATTTTTATTCTCTAAAATAATGGATCTCTTTTAATTAATACCAAAAACAATTCAGCTTTTCAATAATACCCATGTATCCAATTGTCCTTCACGACGTTTTTTTTTCCCTTCTAAATTAGACCAAATTATATTTATTATTTTTGCCGATATATGTTTGAATTAGAACTCATTGTATTTTTATTATGTTTTGGATAGTAACAAATAAATAAATTACTATCTAAAATTTCAAAATGTTAGAGCATCCACAATGGTTTTACTTAAATTGTATTATTTAAAATTGCCACGTAGACGTAAAGTTTAGACACACCTAAACAATATTTGATCTGCAATCGTATTACTTAAATATATTTTATTATTAAAATTTTCAACAACCACCAATAAGATATTATTATTAATTATAAAATAAATTAATTTATAATTAAAAACTGGTTACGTAATATATAGTGCATTCATTAAGTTTAAGGAATAAGTTACGTAAAAATATATGGATCTCACTTTTAAGAAATGCTATATAAAATCATTATAACACGTTTTTATACATTTTACATAAAAAAAATAAGTTAAATCCACATTTAAGTAATACTATCTAATATTATTCCGGATGCTCTTATATATATATATAATTAAAATTTTATAACTTTTTACTATGCTTATAAAAAAAAAAGCATTTAATTATTATGGATTTAGTATATCATCAATAACAAACACAAGTCATTCCCTTGCAAAGTGCGGGTATTTACAAATAAACCAAATGACTTGAGAGAAAATAGAGGTTAATAACTAAAAATAGATAGCTACCAAAAAAAAAACTAAAAATAGAGACTTAATAACTAAAAACAGAATTTGGAGCTTGTATAAAGCCATAACTTGTTTACATTTCGTCTCACAAATAATCACCATCTTCCTTATAAATAAAAAGTACAAAAACAAATAAATAAAAAAGCAGCAGAAAATTAATTAAATTAACAAAAATGGCAGCAATGAAGATGAAGGCTCTAGTCACCTTCATGGCTGTGCTCATGGTGTTCGCTGCCGTACACAAGGCCGCAGCTGCAGGTGAGGGAGCCACGTCATCCGTAGTTCCAGCTGCCGAACCAACCGCAGCTGATGCAGCGGCAGGTGCGGGTGCAGCCGCAGGTTCGGCCCCAGCTCCGGGCGCTGCTTCGGGTGCAACCACGGTCTTTATCCCCACGTGCATCGGCTCCGTGGCTACCGTTGCGTTAGGGCTTCTCTTCTAAATTAATTATATTTATTAAGAAGAAGCCAAGGAAAAAAAATGATGAAAACCCATATAGGGTGATGATTTTTATTTTTATTGTTTCATTATTGTTAATTAAGATTCGAAGATAATATGTATTTATTATTACATAATAATAAATATAAATATAATTATGAGCATGGGCGCCATAACTATATATATAATATATGATGTACGTGGTTACGATATTATTTAATCATCATCAATCTTAAAAAAAAGGAGATAATCAAGAAAATTTACTTAAATTTTAAATTTTCAAATTCGGGAAAGAAAATTGCTAAATTAAATGACTATTATTACTATATTTTTAAGATGTGTAACTCGTACACTTATAATTGTATCTTCTAATAATAGTAGATTACTTTCTCTTGCTATTAATCAAGATTTGTTGTTCATCAAGGAATTTCTCTTTTATTCATTGTTTTGGTGTCTTGAAAAATTCGATCTTTAGTAGAGTGGTTATTGATATTTTGGATTAAAAGAAAGGTTTAAAGATATTTCATTCTCTCTTGTGACACCAAATATTTGTTGTATTCATTTTTTAATGCACATGCATCGCATGTGCCGAAATCTCTAGTATAAATAAATATATATTCAATTCAGTAATGATTTTACCTAATAATAATAATAATAAAAAGCAATCAATTTTGTCCAATTATATATATATATATATATATATATATATATATATATATAAAGTTGTATGTAATATGTATAGATTAACATCAGTACAAAAAATATATGCATAATATAACTTTGAAAAACACTAATTATTATAATCTATAATTGTTTAATTTCCTATTAATTTTCTTGTGCAAACAATTCTCAATACCATTAATTCTACAAAAATTACTAAACAATTTATTTAACACATGTCGGTGGTATATTGTTTCGTAATATGTTATCTAGGTAGGCGATCACAGCTGAAAATGAAATTTTTATAGTGTACACATAGTCACATACTATCACTCTTGAAAGAGTTGAAATTAATTTAAGAGCTATATTTTATTCAAGTATAATATATATATCGACTTATCAGATACTATAATTGAAATTATTTAATACATACAGTCGCACATGTGCAAAATACATAAAAATAATATATAAACAATGAAAAACTCTTTGTGATCACTTTTAAAGTTTTATATTATATTTGCCTCCTAAATTCAAGCTTGTAGGTTGGCCAAAAAAAAAATCAAGCTTGTAGCGTTACATAAACAATATAATTTTACATTGACAAGAAATTAAATGAAACCTACATAATTTCTAACTTACCATTAAACTTTTAGCTCAATGAGAGTGGATAATGATTCATTTGTATTTTGTTATGGGCCAACTGAAATTTTATGATAAATTACACATCCCTATCAAATTGACAAATTATTAAGGGGTTAAACTTAAATTGACAAATTACAAGTTTTATAATAAAATTACACATCACAAAAACTTGAAGAGGTAATTGTTCTCATTGTCCTATAGTGTCATCATCCCTATCCTAAACATATTGTAATTAATGAAATAATTGATGGTATTTATACTCCTAGACACAATCACATGACACTCGTTTGAACTTGAAGAGTATCAGATAGTCAAGCATTTCTGCCTAAATAATAACAGATTCATAATATTTTTTAGGGTTCGGCTAAAATAAACTCAAGTTTATTTCAACCTGATTTTCCAGCCATCAGATTATGTATGTGTTAAAAACACATTTTATCTCTCCTGAATTCTGACTGATTCACTCTCATGATTTAACAGATGAGAAATCGAGTTTAAATAAACTTGACTGCATTTTAGCCAGCCCCTATTTTTTAATGAGATGAAAAGTAAATGTTTAATTTTTTTTTTTTAAGAAGCGGAGTTTAAATTTCATATTTTATATCGTAATATACTATATTAATGTATAATATACATACAAAATACATATTTGTCAAAATAAAATGTTGACAAATGTCTTCATTCTCATAAATCCGCCACCAATACCGGGTGTAATATATATAATATATAAAAACCTAGAGAGATAAGGGTGCATTTACCCCCAAAAAAAAGTATTATATATAGAATTCCAGATATATAATAATAACTGAATGTTTCAATTCAACAAGTACAAACCAGATTAACTTTAAAAATAGAAAACAAAATATTACTATAAATAGAAGTTATTGACTAAAAATAGAATCTACAATATGTATAAAGCCATGATTTATTACCTTTCTTCTCACAAATCCCCTCTTACTTATAAATAAAGCACAATAATAAACAAACAAATAAAAATACCAGATAAATTATATTATATATTATTATATTCAACAAAAATATGGCAGCAATGAAGATGAAGGTTCTAGTCACATTCATGGCTGTGCTCATGGTCTTCGCCGCCATACAGAAGACCGCAGATGCAGCTGAAGCCGCAGCTCCAGCTGCGGCTCCAACTGCAGCTGATGCAGCGGCTGGTGCAGGTGCAGCCGCGGCTTCGGCTCCAGCTCCAGCTTCTGATGCAACGGCTGTATTTGTTCCCACGTTCATCGGCTCAGTGGCTGCCGTTGTATTAGGGTTTATGTTCTAATTAATTAAGAAGCCAAGGGTAAATGAGGAAAAACCATTTTTTGGTTTGGGGTTCTCTTCATGGGGATGAAGATGTTTTTTTGTTATTTCATTTTCAAAAGAGAATATGTATTTCTTTCTTATTATTGATTGATTAAATTGTTGTAATCACTTCATATTTCGTAATCAAATTACAATATAGAGATTTATGATAAGCATATGACCCTTATGATTAGCTTTTGGAGAATTTATCGTATATATATTTGCTATATAAATAATAAAGGAACTATGTAATATTGACGTAGCGTTTCAGCAATTCATCTCTTAAATAAAGGTCAGTTCAAACCCCGTCAATTATCATGAGAATTGAAAGATATTTGTAACAACAATTTATATCTTACGGGCAACCCGGTGCACTTTATCATATATGTTAGGGTTAAATGTACTTTTGGTGACACATGTTTGACCTGTGTAGGTTTTTGGTGCCATATGTTTCATTTTGTAAGCTTTTGGTGCCATATGTTTGACAGTTTGTATATTTTTAGTATTTCCGTTAGTCAACAGTTAGCTTGACCGTTAAATAGTTTTATTTTGTTCAATTTAGTCCTCAAATTTATATTTCTAAAATTTAATATTTACAATTTAGTCCCTATTGTTTGCTCAAGTCACCGTCCAAGGCCGCCGACAACCACCCACCACCTCCAAGGCCACCGACCGCCACAAAACGGGCCGGCCACCACCGCTTGGGGCAGAAAACCACCCCAATTGGTGGTGGCCGGCACGTTTCGTGGCGGTCGGCGGCGGCCTTGGACGGTGATTTGAGCAAATAATAGGGACTAAATTGTAAATATTAAATTTTAGAAATTGAACAAAATAAAAGTACTAAACAATATGATTAATATAGTACCTATATAAAATAACAAGGACCAAATTATAAATAGATGTAAATTTAGATTATTAGGATTTGGTAATTTGGATTTGATGTTTGTATTAGTATGTTGTGATGAATTTGATGTGTTTGTTGTTTGTATTTGATTGGTGTTTGATTTGTGGTAATATTTTTGCAAAAAAAGATTTATATGTAATATTGAGAAGTGAAGAAAAAAAAAACAGGTTTGTTCACGCAGCGGGGCGGGTCGATGCCTTCGCGGGTCGCCCCGTGGGTTTTTTTCCCCAGTTGACCTGCCCGGGAGGTACATATGTCCGGGTCTGCCAGGCTGACCCACGAGGCAGATCCGGGGCTGTGGAAACCCGTCCCGATCCGCCCCGTTGCCACCCCTATGCGCAACTCTACCTTAATTAATGTTATGTCATATTAGTAATTAATACGTTGCGCATCTGACAACGATGTAACGGTTAATTAATGCGTGGAATATTAATTAAGGTAATGTTACCCGTTGTGCACTCGGTATTTGGGTGATTTTACCAGTTTTTTGTGACCATGAGAATATTAATACATATTTTGAGACCCACATAACTTCTAACCGGATACATTTGCGTCAACCAAGAAATGCCTGCCTTTGATACACATTTTCTACATCAAGTTGATAGTACAAGTCCAGATAGATGCGCCTTTCCAAGCTAAATTTATCATCATCTACATCAATTTATGCAACCAGTACAAAAAAATGTTAAGAGGGTTTCCCGGGTTGACGGGACAGCTCCTTATCCGCAAAATGCAGAAGCCGCCTCAATCTAAGAACCATATCGCAATGGAAAGGAAGCGCGGTTCTTCGTTCTAGATAAGCCGGACTCACCGTCATCCATGAAAGAGCTTGAAGCTCTGCAGCAACTGTTTCCAGAATCAAATGGGTCTCCAGCTTGGCCTGTTTTCCAACTGATCTGGGTGGATTCCCGTAGTAGTCGATGAGACTGACAGAGAGAACCGAAGGCCATTCGTCTTTCAAGTTGCTTCTGAAGTCTTTCCTCATGGAAGCAACGGCTCTTGAGACTACAAAGGCGGTGGAGAGGGGAATGGCTGAGCCCTTACTGTGGAGGAGGTGGGCCAGGGGTGGTGACTCAGCGATTAGGCATGTCGGGAGTTGGAGCGGGGTTGAAGGGAGGAAGCGCATGCTCGGTGATGGGATGAATAAGTATGTTGCAGGAGTTGAGCCTATTGATTTTACTGATGGTGGTAGGCCTTCCAAATTGCCTCCTCCTGCAAATAATAAAGGGACAATATCTTGTCAATTTCTCCCAATCTAACAATTTCCACAAACACAAACAATACAATAAATTTATGTTTAGTAAGACACTATTTAAGATTAAATTATTCAGACTAGAGTGTTGCAACTTTGTATAAGTTCAGCTAGCAATTTTCTAAACTCGGCTCCACAAGTTTATTCTAGCATCTTACTTATAAACTCTTACCCTAAAGGAAGAAATCCATAAAGATTAAAGAGAGGTCTCACCAGGGGATGCTGAATCTGCTTGGAGAATAAGATTGAGGGAATGGTCGAGTGATACAGTAACGAAGCTGATGCTCTGCACCCACTGAAGCAAACCCCGAGTGCCATCACCCACCGATCCACCGAGAAGTGGTTTCCTTGTAGTGGACTGTCCCAGAGGACCTTTCATGTAACCAGATGATGATTTCAAGTGAGAGCTGAACATACTAGGAGAGGAAGGTAGGTTTCTGTCTTGTATCAAGCTCATCTCCTGCTGTACTTGCAGGGAAGCTCCATTGTTATTTGCGGCCATTCCATCCGATCCTGGTCGCCTAAGTTGAAGCGACCAACTCTTCATATCAGCTCCCCCAACTGAATATATGGCTTTTTGCCACTCTGTTTACAATTTAGAATGAACAGTGTAAGTGAAGTATTAAGCATCCTAACCATTTCCTATTTTTTTTGTAAAAAACGAAAAACATACCGAGGTATTCAAGTTCGTAAAAGCTTCCAATGCGGGCAATGACAAAGTCTCTAGGCCTAGTGGACCCATCTGAAGAACATGACTGAAGAATTTGACAGCCCTGCTGCAAAACCTGAGCAAACAAGCTCTGCAAACCCTTTGTGTCCTGCCTACTACTGATTCCACCAAAAGGAAATATATGGCTATCGAGCAGTTCTCCCCTGGCATCAGTCCACATACATACTAGCCAACGCCAGTCTTCTGTCCAGCCGTAACAACAATGTATACTAGGTTGTTTCTGGTGACCAGCTCCATAGTTGTCACTGTCTGACCCGTCGGTTTGAGGGATCAATCCAGCATCTACATTCATGGATGAACTTGTATGCAAGTTCTCCTCAGACTGTGGTTTGGACGAATCAGAAGTTGAATTACCATGAGATGTTGTCACGCCATGGTCTATTGAACCAGGTTCAGCGAGAATAAAGAGCGGTTCGAACATGAAATGGATATAATCTGGCAAATTAGAATCTCTACCGATATCACAATTTAAAACTCCGGACCTAGCTTGCCAAGAATTATCCCATGATCCAGCATTACGGGAATCAATATCACCCTCTCTGGAAGATCGAGGATTCCACCCCCCAGACATGGGAGAGGTCATCTGGTTTAGCATAATACCTGGCCTTCCTGCAAGTGAATGAAAATCAGAGGTTGACCCTCGTGAGATTCTCCGCGCCTTGTTGTAGACAGTGAAAGCTGTTTCCTTGAGGATGCTTAGCTCACTGAGGACTGGGCTCGTGACTCTGAAGATAGCGTCGACGGTTACAACCTGCAAAATTATCCTCGGAACAGAGAATCCTGGAATAGCCAGAACATTTGCAGTCGATGTTTCATCGACGGCTGCTGAGCAGTTCAGTGCCTGAGCGACTTGCTTGTGTGATGGAAGTCGCTTATCCGAGGGTAGAACACGTGATCCAAGAGCAACAGAAGATTCAACCACCGTTCTTAGGACTGCAGTAGGCTCAGGAAAGGGGCACACCACATAGATAACCTACAAAGAGGAGCAGGAGCAGATATTTAGATAGATACATAAAATTTACAACAACCACTGTGAACAATGTAGCACTGATTTTGGATTAAACCAGTCTCACTATAAAACAGTTGTAAAATAATGGTCAATAAACCGAACCAGACTATGATATACTAAGAAACGTGCTTCAGTCTTAGAATCGTGTCCATGGTATTTAGATACATTCATTTTGCTTACCATGCAAGTGGAACTATTTCCCTCCTTCGGATTTCGACAAGGCAGAATAGGACCAATTCTCAAAGCTTTGAGACTCTTTGAGAGGGATTTTAGATAGCTTGTCAAGTCCCAGCCATTTGATAGAGAGAGGAAATAATCGCTAATTGATCCCATTAGAGAAGCATTGCTGCTATCCATTTTCATGGATTGAGGGCAATCTAAAAGCACAAACCCTGACAACTTCCCGGGGTCAATTTCCATATAGCCTCCCCTGTTTTCAGGATTATGAGTCCCAAGATTGCACGTTTCATAAACTGAAAATGAAGAAGGCATTATTAATCAATCAGCAGTCAACTGCTATTTTAGTGGAAGGATACAGTGAAGTCTAGAAATATCAATAATATCATGCAATAAGGAAGCAGTAAATCAGAAAACCTCCAAAACAAAATGGAGGTACACTAATTGTTAGTTCCTTCAGGTAATAAGATCTACTCATATGGAAGATGAGGAAAGATTCCTGTTAAATAATAATCTCACTTTAAGTCCGACTGTTATTTAGAAGGCAATGATCAATACGATACCTTATTCGCCCTTACAACTAACTTAAGGAGGTAGAAAGTAGATGTTTACCTTTTCTCTGTTCCAATATGTTTACCCATCTTAAAGTGCCAACATGACCAATAACACAAATAAAGCATAGTATACTTTCACTTGTCCTAAGTTAAATCCAAACACAAGCAGGTACTCGAACCAAACACGTATCGACTCACCTGTCCCAAGTTGCTGGAAAAAATCAGCAGCAGCTAAAGTAAGAGGTTCAATGTTGGGGCAAATCACCGAATATGAAACCTGTAAGAGTGATTATTAGTAAAATTTAGGAATTCTAGTGTAAACCAATCATTTCTTGTAGTAGAATAGAAAGCTACTGAAATTTGATGGAACTCACCGATTTCTGTAGTGCATATGGTTCGAGAGGAGCCTTCTCCCATACTTGTAGGGAGTTAGCTGACGTCTTAAGCCAGTCATCCTGATACCTGTATTGATAGAATCAACTCCTCAATATCAATTACTCATACATGGCTTTGTTTTGTACACTCTTTTAGAATTGATTGCACCAGCAAGGGTTGTGTAGTCGTCCAGCTTTAACATAATAATAAATAAATAAATAAATAAATCTAAGCTACTTCTGATGGATCTAGGAAGCAGTTAATTTCAACAATTTATAGCAGCAGTCTTTTCTGATCAGCTTGATGCAGAAGCTCCATAGCATATTTAGATAATATTTTTCACACGCCCATCATTACATTCATGATGTCTGGCAAAACAGATTAAAGGACATTTTACTGTTGCATATTGCTTAAGTGAGAATGTCCTTCAAAGCTTTAAGTGGTAGACAACTGGACCAAAAACTATTAATGCTCCAGTCAAGTTTAAAGATATAATACAACTAACATGTTCCTCATATTACCATCACTGTCTAGTGCACCATCAACTATCAAATAAGCCAAAGAGCAGAAAAATTCAATTACCCAACAAGTATTGCAGGGAATGGAAGGGCATAAACTGTAGGTTTCCTTCTAGAGCAATTCGGCTGTTCAGGCTCTGAGCAACTTTCCTGGCTTGATCTCCTTTGTACATCATCCGCTTTAGCTGCATCAATAGCATTAGATGCTACCCATGAAAATTTTATATGATGTGCGTATTCATTTTCTAACACCAACCAAATATAGTTTATTTACGAAAATTAAGAATAGATGTTGGCAAATTTTTATATCTCACAGATGAGCATATATTCATGTTGTGACTTGTAAGTGAGTCCATCTGTAAAGGAACAACACTCTTTGGTGCTTTTAGAAAATTTCATTCATTATTGGAATTAGGTTACCTTTAATGTTAGATGACCCAACCAGAGTAGACTGCGATGGGCTCAATGCCTCTCCTGTTATGGTATTTGATGGATCTCTACATTCACCTAGATTAGACTCCCCTGAAAAGCTATCCCCAAAGTTTCCAGCATCACCAACTTGACTGCGTCCCTTGCACCAATCTATTACAGACAGTGGACCCTCCAAGTTACTATTGCCAAAAGCAGCTTTTAGGGATGATTTAATGTCTGATTGTAACAAACTGATTGTAGATGACGCATGGACCTGGAAAGGAATGAAATAGTTCATATATTTAGAGATGGGGTTGACTGTTAATCGAAAATGAAGATATTGGGGAAAGGCCCGAACAACTTTATCAATTCTGATAAGGATGTTAATGAGGAAAAGACAGACCACAAACATGAAATGGCTATAACCCAAACCTACACTTCTATGGTTAAGTCCACCTGCTAGGAGGACCGTTCCACATCTCCCATCATTCATTGAAAGAAGAACAACATTACACAAGTTCCATTCAGCCCAGTCATTGAAAGCAAGACTAAAAACAAAATCTACACAGTCAAAATATGCGGAATTTTTTACTTCTAGTGGAGGATTAGATCCAGTAACTGAGGGCAGCAGCTTTAGGTGAACTTAAATTGTTCAAGAATAAAAACATGAGGCGAGAAGACTTGTATACAGCATCATCCTTAGAAAAAACTATATGGAGAAGATAACAAATTTTAATAATTAGGCTGAGAGCGACCAACAGAAAATTATCAGTGTAAATAAATTAGAACGCAGGACAAATGCTTACATCAGCAGAAAGAGGATCTACCAACTCCACACCGGCTATGTCCAGAAAATGGCAGGAGGACAACAGCCCACCACAACCAGCATGAACCATGGAGGGCCCACAACAAAATCCACGTCGCTCCTGTTCTTCCAATGCAAGCCAACCATACGGTCCGTCGCCACAGTCCGCATCCAGAGTTACATCAACAAATGAAGCGGCTTGTTGGACCAGTAAAGGCAGTCCATCAAGCAGCTGTAGCAGTGGCTGCCTTTGTCCATAGGAGAGGATGCCTTCCTCACCAAATGAGTTATGGGGCAGAGATGGGATAACATCCATACCAGGGGAATTAGATTGTTTTGGAACTTTGGTATCTCCAACGGAGCGCCAAACTCGAACTGGTGCGTTAAGATGCCCATCATGCAGTCCATCAACATCACCAGCTATTCTAACTGGTATTGACTCTTTCTTCTTTCTTTCATACATGCTGGACATATTTTCAGTCATAGTACTTTGATCACCAGACAGACTACTTATACTTGCACTTGCACCTCCAGCAAACCTACTAGAGCTCATAGGGCCTAAGGAACCAGAAGACAATAATGAATGGCGTGCCTTACACATGGAAGACTGGAGGAGCAAACATTCAATCTCCAGAGCTATCACTGTCTTTGAAGATGAAAGAAAGGGCTCCACTTCAGAATTAGACGAATTAACTCTTCTCTGGACAGATTTTACAGTGGTTGTAGAGCTCATGTTAGAGAACGAAACTGAAGATGGAGCCAAATCCATGGAACTAGCAATTTTATCATTCGGTGTCTTTCCCTCTTGTACATTTCCACCTTCTACTTGAGTGTAAAAATTCCTTGGATTCTTTAATGCTTGGCTGTTTTTTGAAGTCAAAGTCAGAGCGTTCTTCTCATCTGATCCATCAAGACAAGGAGAAGTTGGAGGTGTCGCACCATATTTGTAGTTGTTTGCGCTAGAGTTTGAGCTCTCTGTTGTATGAGACTTTGGCAGATATGGGCTTCTGAAAATTGTCGAGGAAGCTTCACTGATAGGGGCCTCAACAGCTCCATACTCTGGAGCAAATGTCATCATAGCTTCAGCTTTTATTAGATGATCGAAATCACCAGAAGAGGATAGTGGAGTGCTAGCAACTGGACCAGATGCCAGGGCATTGGTGTTAATCTCTTGACTTTTGCTAACACACTCCTCTACAACTGCCGGTGGAGGATTGAAGCTCTCTAAAGATGAAAAGCCGACATGCATAAGCATCTCATCTCCAACATCCATAACAGCAACTGGACTGGTATCAACTACCAAATCTGAACCCGAAAACATAACAGCGTGCGATTCTGCAGTTCCTGGGGGCTTTGCAGTGACATTGAAGAAGTCAGTAGTTAATAATAAATAATGCTCTTCCATAAAAATGCCACAGAGAGAAACTTTAGTTAGCAAGGAAAAAGAACACAGCAATCCAAACACAGGAGCACTTGAGACTAGTTGAGAAATTTCATAGGTTTTTTCACATAAAAAGCTTATTTCCTAAGCACCAGATCCATTTAAGGAGCTACGAACAGAGTGTAACTAAGAGTATCAGGAAAATGGCATGCATGGCAAAACATATGACAAAAATCTGCATTTGCGAGTGTCTAAAAATATGAATTTCAAAGGGAATCCTCTACTTTGGTCATATGTTGGCAATGTACACCATAACTGATTGGAATGGAAGACACTGGGCACCAGTATATGCCCCTTGCAACCCATATATAATATTTTTTCAGGAGATAACAAGGGAACTTAATAATAAAGCGACACCACGTCAAACATTAACTAACCCCGTTGACCAGTTAAACCAATACACTTGTGTGACCATAACATGGTTTTTTTTTTTTTTGCAATTTGGAGGCATGCAGAACTGAATCTGTGTATGCTCTTTATCCACAGAGAATCTGCTATCTCCGCTCTCCTTTAAGCACACTGACCATTCATTTATGAACAAAAAGTGAAATATCGACTAGCTTCCTTTTCTAATGAAGTACCAACTAGCTTCCTGTACCAAAACCAGCAGATTGTTGGATCTGACAGTTACGCACAAAATTTATTCATCAACTAGTGCAGGAAAACAACAAAAACATATCTCTGTTTATTGAATCACGGAACAAAAAGTAGTACTTCTATATCTTATCTTTACCTCTCCAAAAGGCAACGTGTCATTCTCAAAGAAGTCACCGAAGTCTCCAAACTCAGACAAAAGAGCTTGAATATCTGTACCTACACCTCTCTCGTCATCGTCATCCCAATCCCAATGAGACCCTATTTGCTCATTTGCGACAGCAGTAATTGCTGACGTGTTAACTTCTAGAGAACCAAAATCAGCTAGAGCTGTTCGAGGACGTTTTGATCCCTGTCAGGAAGACCATCAGTTTTTCAGCTAACCATACATACACGAGGTAATGACGCATAGGAAATTAAATGTACCAAAGCCTGCACTCAACTCCCAAAATTTGAGCAGAGAACTGAATTGGCAGCCATTTACCAAAGATTAGGTAAACCGGACAAGTTTTTTTGAAGCATATCGCTAGAAGCTTCACAAGTGGAGATTCTAGCCCGTCAACTCCCTAAGGAACCACTCAAATAACTAATTTGATTTCTTTTGGTACAAACCTCACTCAAGAATGGGGAAACCTTTTAGCTGTACCGGAAATCAATTATAACTTAAAAGAAGATGATGCTCAATCATGTAGGTAAAGACATGGTTTTGTATTCATCACTAACACTACCTATCACATTTGGAATGGAGTTCTTTAAGATTCCAAATAAGTATAAATGTCATTAAATAGAGGGTCTAAATGGTGCCAGGTAGGATTTAAGGCATACTCTAATACCATTACAATTATCAATGAGCATCACCGGTAAGTTATAATGATTTAATATTTTACTATTAAAAAGCTTTAGCCTCGCTTGGCCTTTCCTTCTTGCCTTATTCCACATATATATATTTTTTTTACTAAATATGAAGATCTCTAGGAATCGATTAGACAAGAAAGTACAATGCGCTACATGCATTAAGTTAAAATTTAACAAAAACATATGTTATTTTAGTATTTGTTAAGACGATCTAAATTAAACTTGTTATGATACGATTCATTAATTCTCATATATATATATATATATATGTAGTATCAGATGTACATATAATGACACAAGGGAGTGAGTGAGCAAGTGAGAGCACAGAAAAGGAAAGAGCAGAGGAGAGGATGACTAGGCGGAACAAAAGAACAGAAGAGTTGGAGAGTCACGCGTGCTTCACATGCCCATTAATATGAGTGAAATGGAATCAATGAACTGAGTCAAGGCGGTTTTTATGGAGCTGTGGTACAAATGACGACGATACCCCTAAAGTTTGCTGGTTCAATTTTTTAGTATAACTAAAGTTGGGTTTAACTGTGAGAAACAATAAAAGAGACTGCCATAAACGCTGGAGCCTTTAATAATACAACTAAACTAAATATCGAGGTCCCAGCTCTTTTCAGCACCAAAAAATTTTCCTGTTTCTAAATGTGAGTAGACGGTAAGAATGTCCATCTGCAGAACATAAACTCACACCATAAAGCAAATGAGTTATCAACAAAGAAAGCCATATTCATTTAGGTAAGCATTCAGGCATGAAAATCCATGTTCACCCATAACAGACTTAGTAAATCATAGATGAGATAGAGTACATACAGCTTTGACACGGTCATTTCCCAAGTGGTCAGTAGATGATATATCTGACTGTTTGCATGTTAAAGAATCAGCATCAGCATCAAGATCACCATCTCCTGCAGTCATCTGATAATCACTCTCACTTGAGCTGCTGCTTAAGCTGCTAGAATTGCTGTTACTGCTGCTATAGTAACCATGTTGGTAGCGGAATCCATACCCTCCAACTCCATCTTTAGGATCAAAACCAGATGTACTACAGGTAGCATCAAAGAATTCAGAAGAAAGGAGGTCATTTCATTCTAAGAGAGAATGTGCTTGTTGATGAGTAAAAAGAGGGTATTTCATTGCTATAAACATAAATTTTGTAATTACTCATAAATATTGTTATAGGTAACTTCAACAATTTATTCAGCAATGTTGTAGGTGATAGTTAACTTAAATAACACTAACCAATGCATAAAAGAGGAACCATGCATGGATGGCCCCAACCAATTCTGAAGCCAAAATCTGCAAGTACACCGCATCGAAATGAGCCAACATATATAACAATCCAAATACCGAATAGTGGATTTAGAAAATAATGACTACTCAGAAAGCCTTAGCTTTCAAAATCACAAAGTACATTCATTTGTCGGCACAAAAGAGATTCCAAGGATTAATCTATCTGAACAGACCTTTTCAAGGAAGATCTAGTAAGCGATGGTTGCAACACCGGGACAAGGATTGCTTCAGCTGGATAAATGATTGTCTTCTCCTGCACTACGTGATCTTGGAAACCTCTGTGATCAACTCTTCCAGCCGCAAGTGATTCAACGGCGTGGTTTTTTGGTACACTTCTAGCAGAATGTAAGCCTATCTGAGATGATTTGTTAGGCTCTGTCGTGGTGCAACCAAGAGTGACTTCAACATAGCAGTTCTGTCCCCGCAACTGACAGCTAAATCCTTGACTAACATGAGATGGCAGGCCTACGAGTCCATTTGGAGCCTTCCACTTGCTAGAACTGCATAAATAAGGGAAAAGGCGATGGGTTCAGCAAAACAAACCACTGTCATCACTGTAGAGACTCGAGAAAAATAACTGAAAAAATGTACCTGAAGTACATTTGCTTGACAAACTCACTTGGACAACATCCAGTGAGCCTTCCCCTCATGCCATTAGGAGAAACAACCACTGCCCAAGTAAAAAACATTTAACTTATCCAGGCAATACTTAATAAAATTATCCAAAGTATAATATAACACTTAATAAAATGATTCTATTAATTAAAAAAATAAAAAATAAAAACTGTCTTATGCTCATGTTAAGGTCTACACTGAAACAAACCCACTATGTCAGGAGTGCAAGTGCACCTCTCATCTCAAACTACATTCTTTTTACTAGATTACTTGGACAAGAAGACAGTCGAGCACTCTGATTCAACAGATTATCAAGAATTTATAATTTCACAAACAGATACCAACCTGGAAGTCTATAAGAAGAACTAGAATGCTTCAATAGGTTTTCCAAGTCATCGCTAGAAAGAGCCCGAACGAACCTAAATAACAGATAAGGCACTATCATTATTACTGATCAAATGCAAAAAAAATACATCACCCTCAAACCAAGTCATGGGTTCACCTAGGTCCTAGGGTACATAACACAACCAGGCAAGAGGTGCAAAATTGAACTTATTAGAGCTCGCAAAAAGAAAAGGAGGTTAAGACAGGACGGACTTTGCAGAAATTAGAACATGCACGTAGATCGCCTCCTCTGATGCAGCAAAGACGAATTCAACTATTGACTGCCCTCTCCTACAAAGCATCAATCAATATCACATGAAAAGATGGTCATTACCCAAGGTATATGATACTAAAGAGACGAGATAGATTTATATAAAAAATAAAACTACGAAGTTAACAGAGGGTAAGATGCTACAAGCAGGAGGGTGAATAAAGAATGGAGAGGCTAAACTGAACCTAAACATTTCTTCATTTCGAAATGGATTGAACTTTGAATAGACATCACCATATCTCATATAAGAGAGTGCACCCAGGGACCTGCCAAACACAGCGAGTTAAGCGTTTTAAGCTTACAAGTATTCAAACGGTTTAGCAACAAAAAAAAAACTATATGGAGACTACCTCTCGATACAATTCTTCAAAGCTTGAGAGATGGCAGCTCCAATCTCCTCTGAGTCTCCAGGAGCCAACCATATACCCGATGCAACAACTGAAATCATAAATCAGAATCGTCAAATATGATGAGTTCTTAAATAGAGAAGACAAGTAAGCAACAACTAACAGCCAATTCCCTTGTTAAATTCTACCAAATTGAATAAAGAATGAAAAGAATCTGCATGTATACATCTACATCTAACTTTCGGGAAATTGGCTAAACCCTCATATTATCAAAATCACGTCCAAGCTCATAGGAGTCATGAATTTGTCCATAGTCAAGTCTATGATGTAGTAGGGTGGGTATATCTAAGTGGATGTCAAATATCCCATATAAAGTGCAGGAGTATTTAGATTCCAATTAAATCAAAAGAGCAACATAGATGTGCTATGTGATCAGACTGTTAAACTATACTGCCTATGATCATCAGAGACTTTTCTTGTATTCATGAAATAGTTTTTGATAACTATAGTACAAAAATGATATTTTAAGGGACAAGCGCACACAAATTACATCGTGCAAACTAGATAAGAACTTTGAAACCCAAACTGAATAAACAGCTGCACAAGCTGGGCAGTTCTAAATTGCCGCACACGGCACACCAGACATGAAAACTCATTTAGTGTATATAAAGAAGTTTGAATAACTTTCTCATACTTTCCATAACAATTAAAAACCATACACCAGATAAGAGGTAAGCCACAAATCATAAATGCTCAAATCAACTCCAAAAGAAAATCAGACTAGTACCTCTTAATTTGCTTATTGAAGCTTGTGCTGCCTCGGTAATAGATGAGTGACGTCCAGGAAGGAAAAGCCAGAGCTTGATTTTTTCATCTATTAATTTCCAAAAAAAAAAATGGTGCTTGAAGAAATTAGAGAGGAGTCAGAAGACACATTCTTTAGATGTTACATAAGAGAAAAGTTGTGCTTTTATTCTACACAAGCATTTAGTTTTTCTCCAGTTTCACCAGTGCTAAACTTCTGCATGAGACTAACGCTTCGACAGCACCCTTCAAATGGTCAAACTTACCTACTATATTGCTTAGGGGAAAGGAATGATCTCCTAGCTAGAACATTACCCTATAAATGGTTAGCAGGAATTGCTTAAGGAAAACACAGGCAGTCCTAATAAAATAGATCCTAAAATTCAGTAACACATACGTTTCAGTGCACAAAAAGAACAATGCTGATACGGCTGTTTATTCTCCAGAAAATCGTTTTAAACTTAAAAAATCTAAAGGCCTGTAGCTTCATAGGCAAATACCGTGCCAGTGCTAGATAGCAACAAAGGTATGAGGATGCAGGATAGCAACTCCGCGCCAAGTGCTAAATTCCTATAGCCTAAAAACCAAACTTGCGAAAATTTGGTGATATTTAATTTATTCAGCATATGCTGCCAGATATGGTTAAGAAACGGACTACTGTACAATAGAAATCAAGAGATAGATTCCTATAGCCTAAGAATCAAACTTCCGAAAATTTGATGATATTTAATTTATTAAGCATATGTTGTCAGATATAGTTAAGAAACAGACTATTGTGCAATAAAAATAAATGAAACTGGATCCATTCTTTTTCTCCAAGGCACTAGAATATTATTTTTCTCCAAGGCACTAGAATATAGCAGGATACAAGATCAGAAACCAAAGAGCATAACACGTAACAACTACAGTGGAATTTCTTGTGCTAAATAGTAAAAATTAAAGTGGAAATTCTTTACCAGGATTATGCAAACCCTGTGAAGGATCCCAGGGTCCAACAAAGGAGTTAGTCCATGTGCTAAGAAAACCTTTCTTCTGCAGCTGGAGATGTGATGAAAGTACCAGATATCTTGCAACATCTTTTTTCTCTAATGTCACACTGTCCAGTATAAAACAGATATTAGGGAGAAGCCATAACTTTCTAAGTGCTATAACTGTAGAACCATACTTATATCTATACAGGGAATTTTAGGATAACACTGTTTCTGACCTCTTATCTGCTAAAGAATTCAAATCAGAATCGACAGGAAGAAACTGGAACCACGAAACTTGATGAAGACCTCCCTACAAAAGATGATAAGAAACTTGTAATCAGTCAAGGGAAAATGGCTATAGAGATGGGAGAAAGATGTTCAGCAGACATGTATAAAAAAAAGTCTCAACAAGTGCCTAAATAAAGAGCCAGTTGACAACAAGAGAACAGGCCGACTTTAACTTCAATATTCAACAAACAGGCTATCAAATCAAGTTGCTTCAGATATTGTTGTATTTGCTACAGTTGTCTTTTAATATTCTCGCTAGTCTTTTTTAGCAGTGTTGAACCAAAGTAGTCCAAATAATATAAGCTATACTCAAATAAAAGAGGCTCTTTAGTATATGTCGCCTAAATTCCATAGGACCGCAATTAGCAAAAGGTAGTCAGCTACCAGCTTTCCAGACATCAACTTAATGGAACATCTTACCATTTAAACAAATCTATGATTCTTTAAAACAAAATGAACGGATTCTTTAAAACAAAATGAATGGAACATATCATCTATTAAGTATATACAATAATGCTGTTAAGAAAATATGTTTCTTTTTCTTGCTTAAGGCCAAGTAATTATACGAATACCAACAGCAGCCAATCTTCCTTGCTATCATTTTCCAACGTCACGGACAGGGAATACTGTTCCTAAACGTCGGTGACCCTGTTTGTTTACAAGCTAGAGCAACCGCATCAAAATACTGTTTGAAGAAACTTTAATATATTATCACTCCGGCAATCAGGTAAATAAGCTAGAACTAAATGTGGTTCACTTTGATGATGGGGACCTAGGAACTGAATCAACTGATCAACTCAATACGAAACTGGAATTTGCAAATTAGAAACCGTCTAAGTATGTATAATCATTTCTCAGTCACCACCAGGTTAAGAATAAACTGCCTCTTAGCTCCTCTAACAGAACTGTAGCAATTGATCAATATAAGCATACACATAACACACCCGAGCATGAGAATTGAGCACTGCCAAAGTACCAAAAACATATAAACAGAACACCACATAGAATCACCAACAAAGTCTGAAATTAAAAAGGAAGATACGAACAATTCTAAAGACGTTTGTCCACATCAGTCCGTGTGCACGCTCTGATGCCCTGTCTCTATGCTATAGGACAGAAATTGATCCAATAACCATGTCCCAGAAGCTGCAGAAGCAAAATTAAACCTCAGGGGTGCTAATCAACATAACTGGAAGCCGAAACAGAGCCCCAGACTTCAATATTCAAATTGATACGTTGACAGAAAGACGACGAAACCCTAACCGTTGCCTGTTGCGGAAGCAGAGGAGCGAGTCGCGGAGCCGGAATCGAATTTGGCGGGAACCGAATCACGGAGTTGCTGCTTCGCTCGATTCGAACTCCCCGGATGTTGGGTTTGGAAGGGAAGAAACGACGAGAGGTGAGAGGAATCGAAGTGGAGAGAGGTGATTTGCTTGCTCGTCACTGAAAAGTCAAAACAGTTCCATTTTCGGGCTCGGTCGCAGTTTGACCGGACCGAGCCCGGCCAAGCGGTTCAGTAAGTCGGCGGCTTAGTCCGGTTCTGTTTTCCAGAATTCTCGCAGAAAATCGAATTAAAAAATTTGTTTCGTATTAAAAAAAAAAGGTAGAATTGTTAAATTTTGGAATTGAGAAATAAAAGTAATTAGAAAAATAGATATTTATATATTTTAACTATTAACTATATTTATGTACACAAAATGGATTTAGATATAAAATGAAATGATAAAAGCTAAATCTTTCTATTGAACGCTCAATTGAAATAATGTTGAATAGGTGGAGATTCAGTTAATTATCCAATTAAAAGTATTTTGTTGCAATCCATTTAATTTATGTATGCATTCATCTTGAGGACACATAAAAAGACCCCACAAAATCGGAACTTGTTGATTTTCTATTTAATTTTGACAAAAATTGAAATAGATGTAGTATTTTGTCCAGAAATCGAAAGTTTAAGTATTAACAATTAGGTAAAAATGATAATTTTGGTTAAAGTTTAGATAGCAATTTGGTTTATTAATCTTATTTAAAATCTAATAATTTATATATGATCAATGTAGCTCTATTAGTGTATAATTTTTTAATAATAAACCCACTTTTCCTCCAAAATTATTAAATAGATCCAAATATTTTTAATTTATATAATATAATATATTATTGGATGGAATCATGGAAATTGGAAGTCGGTCCAACTTCAAATGAAATAATTGTGATCCGGATCGGACCGGATAACTGGTTCGACCAACCAGTATATTTAGCGGCGGAACCTCTCCACTGTAAAATGTGAAAAGGCCGCAACTCCGGCAGTCGGAGATCTCGTTGAACTCTCGCAAATGTTACTCCCAAGGCTCAAGCTGCTCTCTCGAATTATCACCGCAACAGCAGCTGCTTCATCTTCTTCCTCAGCCAGATCACTGACGACTCTGTCGTCATCATCTTCAGTTCTACGCCGCTGCACCGCCACCTCATCCCTGCTTCAGTCCCCGTGGTCCATCATCCAACAGCGTGGCGCCAAAGTCCATGGTTCCGATGTATGACCAAAATATTTAGCCCTTCTCTCTTCTTTACGCGCATATGGTATCTGCAGGGTGCAGGCAATGATTATTTCCTTTGGAGAATCGTGGTTGCCACCGATTTCCAGAGTCTTTTTTCAGTTTCTGTTCCACTGCTGCAGTATAACGATAGATTGTGTTTGTTTGCATGCATTAAATTAATGCATTTCTGGGCTACGTTTTTATCAATGACATAATTGTAGCGTAGTTTAGTGAATATGGGAGCTTTACTAAGATGTCAAGTACAGAAATTTAGAGTGCACATGACCTGTTTGATATTTTGCTGCTGGGTTTTTGCTATTAGTATTCTATGTCCCTGATCATTTCAAGTTACTACTTGTTGGATCGATTGCTGGAACAAGATGTATTCAGCATCAAAGGCATCATTTTGTCTTTCTCAAAATCAGAGCTCAAATTCATTTTTCTTTCCTGTTGAGTTGTTAAATTCTTCCAGTCATTTACATTTTGAACAAATGTTCCTTATTTTCCTAGTTATGGTGCAGGTAAAACCGGGGAATGTCATTGAACGGAAAGGTTGCGCCAAGAACATATATTTCTTTACGGTTTAAGTTTTGAAGTCGTATCATCTACTAATATTTGTTCCTTTGATCTTTTGCTTTCCGTGTTTCAGGACGCCTTTATGAGGTAAAGTCGTTGATTTTCTTTTTATTTATCTTTTTGCTTATGGAAGTCCTCTTTTTCAGATGAATCTAAGAGTCACTTTTGTTTTTATCCTCTGATTTAGGTCATCAAAGCTGATCATAACCAACAGGGTAGAGGATCCGCTATGATACAGGTTATATTACCAGCCAATGCCCTTTTTTTTTTCATTTTGTCTTGATGATTGTTGGATGAAACTTAACTGGGAAAGATATAAGGTACTTAACACAAACTAAATTCGTAAAGAGATAAAGAAAGACTGTATAAGCAAACTATTATCCTTAAGTACACCTTTTTGTTGTTCTTTTCATGTCAATATTTAATTGTTAGCTATGTAATGGATTTCGGATGGATTTTCTCTATAACTTCACCTCAACATTGATAATTTGAATCTTTGAATAGAGGATTTCTGAGAGTTGTGTATGCTGAGTTTCTGTCACAGGTGGAGCTTCGCGATGTGGAGAGCGGAAACAAAACAAATGTTCGGTTTAATACAGACGAATCTATTGAAAGTAGGTGCCTTAATGTGTGTTAACTTGCTTACATTCAGCAATCACTTTGTGTATCAAGAGAGATAGATTTAGGGTTTTGCAACTTTAGCCTTTTCTTGATTCTCCTTTTTCATTCAAAGGGATGTTATTGATGTTTTAAATTCTGTTTCAATGCAGAGATCTTTGTAGAGGAGAAACAGTTCACTTGCATGTGCACAATTGATGATGAAGTTGCACTAATAGAGTGAGTTAAATTAACTACATTGAAAGATTTACTACCTTAGAGACGTGCTCTGTTTTTATTTATTTTTCACTTGGGATTATGTTGAAATTTGTCAGCCCGGATACTTTTGAGCAAGTTGATGTTAAAAAGGATCTTTTTGGCAAGAACGCCATGTACCTTCAAGGTATGTTCTAAGGATATCCTCAACTGCAGGTTGTCCAACTAATCACTTATTTGATGGTCATTTGTAAAGCTAATGGAATTTAGTAGTTTTGGATCAAACCCTACAGTCTATCCAAGTGTTAAAGTAAAACACTACACATTTCTGATTACCTAAGTGAAACCTATGTGTTATAGTTTAAGTTTGGGTAGATGCATTTTCCACTAGATTTTCTGCAATGATTGTGGTATTTGCTTCTTATAATATTGAACAGAGGGAATGAAAGTCTTTTTGCGGCTCTTCAATGATAGACCTCTTTCCGGATCTGTTCCAAAGCGTGTAGCATGCACTGTTACAGAAACTGCAGCTCCCCTGAAGGGAGGTGCTGCTGCAGCTGCACCTGCGTAAGTTCAAATTTGATCAGCGTACTTTTCCTTTGGATGATTGTATACCAGTTATGTTCAGAAAATCAACTGGGAACTAATGACAATCTCTTTTTTAAGTGATCTCGACTTCTATTGTTGATCGGTAATTAGAGAATTTTTGCTGATTGCAGGGAGAAAAGGGCTTTGCTGGATAACGGATTCACAGTTAAAGTAAGTCCAGAACCTTTTCAGCTTCTAATGCCAGTTGGGGACATGAGTTGGGTCCTAACAAAGCACTAGCTGCATTTTTTTGTGTACAATTTAGCAGAGATAACTTTCACTGACTTCATCTGTAGATTGAACTCTATTCTTTCTCATTATGGTCCTGTTTCCAGGTACCAGCTTTCATTGAAAACGGTGAAGCTATACTTATCAATACAGAGAGCGACTCATATATCAGCAGGTAATGCTTTTGGTTTTTCTCAGCTGTGTTAGCCTTTAATAGCCCCCGAAAGCAACACTACCCAAATGAAGCATTGGTGCCAGTTATATTAAAATCTAGCAAATGTAGTCATCTACCTAAAAGTGATGAGTTAGATAAGCGATGCTCGATTTATTGATGGTGGAATCTTATCCTCAGGGCCAAGGAATGGCATACCTAGTGAAAGAATGATGGCCGTTACGGCAAGGAGAACAATCTACTTACTGGAGATATGCATTTGCATGGCATCTGCCTGATTCTTCTGAACTAAGTACAAACATTGCGGATTTTTATTTGCTTGCATTCTTTTTTCCAACAGAGGCAAATCCGAGTTCTTGTGTGGCAGTTGCTGAATTTATAAACAGGATATACTTATCTCATTGTTAGTTAGAGAACTAGCCTGACATGCTAGTTCGAGCAATAAGCAAAACCATGCTTCTTTTAGTGTGTCAATGTATTAGGCATGTTTAATCGCACTGTGCATTGGTTTTGATCCTTTGTACTTCATTACAATGGTTCAAAAATTACAATCAGGCTCGAGCAGCACCCGAAAAAAAAAAAACAAAAACAAAAACAAAACAAAACAAATTATCCCTAACTAAGAATTAACCACGATAAAGGCGATTATAGTGATAATTATAGTGAACCTAATTAATCACTAATTAGCGAAAATTGTAGTGAACCGGCATAGGCGCAAATCTCATTACGCGCAGGTGGGTATTTTGGTGCATCTTGTATTTGTATTTGAGTTACCAAACATAGGTATTTGGGAGATTTTTAATGACATCTTGAGGATCTTGACCAAGACACGGTAAAAGGAATAGTGTAACACAAGAGCTTGCATTGAAACAGTAAAATGAAGAGTAGTAACACAAGAACTTGCATTGAAAACAGGAAGAAGTGTTGTACGACCTTGCAGACCAGACCGAATAAAAGAATCACCCTTTACTCAAACAAAATACACCGTCACACACACTATATGTGAACGCTGACCAACATAATAAATAAATAAATAAACTAAACGACCAAAACTGCGACAGAGCCTTGCCTCCCAAAAGCAAAACCCTTAAGACTACTACACCACAAGACAACCAAGTGACCCTCACCAAACTGCAACCCACCCGAACCATCAATCCACTCCTTTGAACTTCCGGTAATATACACACAGACTCCCCCGACCGACGTTTTACCACTTTTTTTATGGAAAAAGAATTGGGTAGTAATAAATATATGACACCAGCAACGATAGCAGCATGTGCGTTCAGTTCTTTAACAATTATTACCTTGAAGAGGGTAACTATGATGAGAGGATGGACTGCAGCGCCAGCTGCTGTTGGGGCTGCAGGGACGACCATGTAGAGGCCAGTGTGGCTGGTGGCAGTGTTTGCTGAAGCTGTCTCAACAGACTTATCATTCTGCTCGCTGTTTCTTCCGTTGCTAACTCCTTCCCAGCACATAAAACCTGTCACCCACATCCATTCTTAGCTACTACTTACTGTGCCCTTTAATTTCATGCAACTTTATGGATACATGACTTTTAAAAATCTGGCAAAAAGCTCATTTGTTCTGGGCCAATCAATCAAAAAGCGGATTGAGAATTCACCTCTGCAAATACTGCGACGATCTTAGGAAGATACTGATTACTAGGACCCAAGACTTCTCTGTCGGATCTGCGCATATATGATGAATCATTCAATGAGTTTTGTGTTCAGCGTTTGAATAGAAGATTAATGACGTTTTAGGCTTGTTAGAACCCCCACCTCTCCACCATCGAGCAGAGCATATCATGAACCACTTTTGCCTCGATTTGATCACCTTTAATTGGCAAGCAATTTAGCCATGCTGGAACGACCTACCATGTCCAAAACCGAATAATCTAGATCATATACTCTAATAAAATTGCATTAAAATATTATATTATGATTTGACAGTGAATACAACAAAAATGAATAGCCTTAGGGAAATATGGATATATACCTGAGAAGAATCTATGCTATCACGGTGGAATTGGCATATCTTCCCAAGTGCAGAAACAGCGTTATCGTATGCCATTATGTTGTCAGACTGCAGAGCATTGGGATCACGGATGACAGCGTTCAACCTTGAAAGGGCCTCTGCAAAAGAACTTATAAGTTAAAATTATAGTTTACTTGAATTTATTTGCATATAAAAAAACACAGAATGGTAGGTATTGGTATATAAAAAATGTAACCTCCAACAAGAGGCTTGAATGCAGATCCACCGAACTCGGCACAGACACCCAATCCATATACAGCTGCCTGAAAGTATTACAAGGTTGGACAAAGGGACAATAAATAAGAAAAGGAATTAAAAATAAGAGACATACCTGTCGAACATCAGCATTTGCATCAGTGCATGCCTCTAAAAGAAATGGAAGGTAGGTTACATAGTACCTGTATAATGCCTTAGTAAGAACCAAGTCCAATAGTTTCCATTAAATAGAACATTAAGTAGACCCTAAGATCAACTTACTTGAGAGCTGCCTCATGACACTGCTCTGCAACATCGTCAAAAATGCATATAGCGATCCTCCTCTCCTCAGCTGTCTTATCCTTACCCTACGTTTAAAACCGACAAGTTGTGAAAAGATTCAAGCTAAAAAAAACATCCATTTGATAACGAATTCAGGCATCAGACAAACAACTAACGTTCAGATTAAATTATATTAGACAAATTTGATGACTAAGAACATCGGCAATTATCTTAATGAGGACATCAACAGTGCATATCAGCTAAAACATCTATCTAGATCTATTAACGGAAAAAAGGTACCCTTTAAATCAGGTGTAGAGCATCATTATCATTCAGTGAATATCAAAAATTAAAAAGATTACCAGACAAGAGAAAGACCATATGAAAATCTTCAACAGCAAGAGGAAATAGAAAGGGGGGATACAAGTTCAGTGTCAAAACTTACCCACATTGGTGTCAAATAAGATGACAGCTCATCAAAGAAAGGCAAGAAGGCAGCCTTGAATGTCTTAACCAAAGTGCCCAAGATCTCACCAACCTAAATTAAGAGGTCAGACATTAATTTACCTTGGGGAAACCTTTGGCGTCTTCAAAATACGCAGAAAACAGATAGCGAGGTAATATCAGCAATAAAGCATGATGTATAAAAACAGATAATAAACAAACCTGCTCGAAGACTTCTTCCTCCTGCTCATTCTCCTCATTAAGCAACTCCCCCTCCTCAGCATCAAAATCTTCAGCTTTAGCACGTTCAGCTCTCTCTGTTTTTCTACTAGCACTAGCTGTGATCACTTGCTTTATTTCATCGACAATGGATTTGACTTGATTTTGATCCAAAAGTGGTCCAGAAATCTGAAAAGAATTTTTCTTAAAGAAATCAGTTTTCTAGTTGAATTTTGCTAACCAGTCTTCTGTTCTTAAGCAGAGCAGCAAAATGGAAAGGTTGATCTGAATTTTAGGGTGCAGTAGCATATTCAATAATCCCATTTGTAAGAATATACAGTTCCATAAGACACCTACAAAATCTTCTTTTCACTGAATGATACATACAAAAGAAGGATATCGCAAGCAAAATAGCACAAACCTGTACACATTCATTTAATGCATCCAACATATTTGCACAGATTTCTGTGTCAGGCTCCTGCAACAAATATTCCATTAAAACATAAGAATCAATAACAATATATATTAACAAATAACACTAACACACCTATTTATTCAAATTAATCGATTACCTTAGGTAAAGCCTCCACCAAAGCTGGGATGATAAAGTCAGACAGCTGCTTTATGTAAGCCTCATTTCGACCCTGAGCTATCCCTTTCTCTACAGCTAATTTGGCGGAACGCAGAAGCTCCGGCATGGCTGTGTTGATAAATAAATGTATTACTAAGATCTCAAAATTCAAAAGCCAAAACATACAAATAAGAGGTTCCAGAACAATGAGCTCTTATTACCTGAAACAGCTGCTTTCCTGACTTCTTCGTGGAAATAAAATTTCAGAAGAGGTACTAAAATTGGAGCAACCTGACAACCAAGGCCGTAGTATTTTTGTGAGATCTGTAGCGTTTTAAAATTTGCAAAATTATAACAAAATACGCTGTAGATGAACAACCTGATCAATCCAAGGGTAAAACCCTTCCTTTAACTCATCCGCATAGCAACATAACATATTGCAGGCAGTGGCTTTTTCTTCCAGTACACTGGTTTTGATTCCAATTCTTTTATCACCAAGAGTTATAGTTTCCATGCTGCATCAATTATATAACCATTAGACAAAAAATAATAAATTTTGAAACAGAAGTTAATATTCCTTTTAAAGATAAATGAAGAGAAGAACCAAAATAAACAGTCTATCAACTGTTCATGAAGAGATTGATTTAGTCATTTATATTAAACACAAATATACATGAAAAAAAGAAGAAAAAATACCACTGTCTTGTTGATGAAAAAACACACATGTGAAGGATAATTCTACTGACATATAATAGCTGCGTATAATAATAAGTAAGATTAGTTGAAGTGAAATCATTACCCTTCATCATCAGAATCGTCAAACTCATTATCTGATTCAGCAGATGTAATAGTAACATCAGGTTTGAGCTGAGCAGACTGAAGCAGTGGGGGCATCACGACGCTCATGTAAGGGAGAAAATCTTGTCCCAGACATTTGCAAAGTCTGGCCCACGCCTAGAACAAGGAGTTGATTGTGAATGTAAGTAGCCTAAATTGATCGAGAACTATAATAATCTAAGGAAATGATTGCACATACTTGTAACATATAACTGGTTGTTGGGTCATCTGTTTCCATCTGAGATCCTTGCAGGGACATCAGAACTTCCATAACCTAGTAATTGTAACCAAAACTCAACTCATGACAGCGAAAATAACATTATTGATTATTGCGCTGGAAAAATTAGTTAAATCTCCTAGACTTGTTTAGCAAGACGAGAAGCGAGAAGTACTAGTTATAACTTAAGCAAGTCTACGAGCCACACTGGTTGAATCTCAGGGCCTCAGCTTTCCCAAACTAAAATCCGTGTACCGCCCAAATGGCTAATTATGATTCTAAAAATATTGCATTAGTTTATTAATGATATATATGCTAAATAAGGAGAAGTCCATTGCCTTTACCCTTTCTCCATCCTATTCATTATATCACATTAAATGTTAGTCATATCTACCCAGTTCTCTTGTAGCATACGTTGATACTGTTCATTAAATAAAATTTGTTTCCTTACCTGTTTAGCATCATCCCTGAACTTATCCTTCCCAACAGCCATCCCTACCAAGCTAATGCACTCCATGGCCTTGGCACGCAGCATTCTGTTTGATTTATCAGTAGCATTGATCAAGATTGCTTTCAAGTAAGGCATGACAGCATCATAGTACTTCTGGAAATGCTCCTGCAGACCGAGAAATATATAGACCAATCAAACTCTGATGACAAAATCACAGCAAACAAAAGCACACCATACCTGAGACGAATCAGCAACTGATGCCAATGCTGTCAACGCCCCCTCTTGTACCATTTGTTTACCATTCTATATCATTACCAAACCAAGAGAGCATCAGCATAATATTTTATCAAATTTATGAAGTCAAATACCAAATGAACCGAAGGCTCTAAAGTACCTGTAGGAGCACAAGTAGTTTGCTCACTATCCCATCTAAGTATGGCGTCAAAATATCTGGAGTACAGTTCTCACTGAAGTTGAGTATAGCAGAAGCAGCATGTGCCTAAAGAGGTAGAAATTAAAGAAAAACTGAAGCATCTACCATGAAAGTTATGGCATCTACATATTAATAGTTTAAGTTGTGCAATCTTTGAATTAAATAGTATGTTCAAGCCTAATTTTAGATTGTCATGAGCAGAATGGAACCAGTATTTATAAAATACATATAACATTTAAATATTAATTTAGGACTACAAATTAATACTAGTATTTATACTACAATTCCACAGAACAAGTGCTAAACAACTCGTTAAAAATAGACTAAAGACGATTAAAAAAAAAAGTTCAAACTTCATGTACAGTTTATGCTAATTTAGGAATAATGCATGAGCATAGAAATTGAACTAATATAAATATTTGAACCTGATTGCAAATTTACATAAACCAGGGACAGCATATTTTCAATAAACAAGGACTGACCTGCACTCGAGGATTCTGAAAATCATCCATAGCTGCAGCTAATGCAGGAAGGACCTGTTGGTGGTACTTCACTTGTAGATCTGGACCTAAGTCAGTTGACAATTGACCAATTGCATTGATTGCCGCCCATCTCACACGAGGATGAGGATCTTGGAAGGAACTTAAAACCATCGACACAACACTATCTAAATTCTTTACCATTACCTGTAGGGAATGGCAAATCTATGAGAAGAAGAACCAAAAAAAAAAACAAGAACCATGCACTAAGACTCAGACATTAAATTAGATTTCAATAATTTCACCAAGCACAAATAATAACACATACAAGGAACTAATGTGATTAACATAAAGTATATTTTAAGTTGAAACGGAAAAGAAGAATTAGTTGTATCGGAATTATGAGACCTGAAATTAGTTTATGCTTTTCATTACAAGTTGCAATGACAAAAATCTATCAGATGCTTAAACCGCTTCACTTTTTTCATTTGATTGATATATGAATATTCGAACCAAACGCAAAGACAGAGAGTATTACCTTCGAACATCCCTCTGCAATCTGAGCGATTGCAATCAAGGCTGCATGGTGCTTTTGCCACTCTGGCGCTGCTAAGCATGCAGGTAATTGTTCAGAAGCAACAGGAACAATTGTATTGCCACCAAGTGATATTGATAATCGGTCCAAGCACTCCTGCCCGACACTGTAATTACTAGTCTCCCCAGCATCCTCGTCTTCAGTTTCTGCGCTGTGCCACACTGGTTCATCTTCGATATCCAAGAGCATCTTCATTAATATTGCAAAGAGTCTACTAATAAACTGGGGCAACTTCCTCATCATCCCAGGTGCCCGCTCCCTTGCCTCTGCAAGTGTGATAACAAATTCAATTGCTAGATGGCGGGTGGATTCCTCCAACTTTTCCGCCTCTGCAATCTGTAACATAGACCCCACGACCTCTACAAGTTGTCTCCTCAAAAACCTTGGCTCCGTCCCAGCTAATTCAATCAACAACTCAAGAGCTTCCTGCGCAGTGACCTCTTGATCGTGATTCAATGCCTCCGTCAAAGTGTGCATCATTGCCGGCAAAAGATCTTGAAATCTGCCACCATCCCATCACATCGGATCAGTCATGACTAACTCACTACTGACAACACTAACATTCTTAACTAAATGTTCAAACTTCAAACACCTTTTATAATCCATTGACTAAACCAAATAAGCCTTGACAGAGATATGGATGCAAAAACATAAAATATAACCAGAAATAAGCATTGACAGAGATAATCAGCAGAAACCGATATATGTATGTACCTATCCCGATCGGTTGAATTCGTCAAACACTGAATGAAGTTAATAACCGCATTCAATGCAGCAATCTTCACGTCTGGATTTGTCGAAGATGTCAGACACTTCATGAAAACAGTGTGTAGTTCCTTGATGTATGGAGTCAACATGTCCCCAATGTACTGAGCTAGCTGTGCGAATATAAGAAAAGCCGCCTCCTGTAGCTTCGGTACATCAGATGACACGCATTGGAACATGAACGGAAGCAGCTCTGGCCATCCGTTATCTGGCAGAATCCCCGATGCGAGCTCGGAGACTGTGTCGCAGAGCTTCTTTGTGATGGTTTTTGCTTCCTCGCGCTGAAGCGACGCCAGGAGCATCGATTTAATGGTGGACTGCGTCTGAGGGGTGAGGCGAGGATAGATGTAGGAATCATCGCGCGTCAGGAGCTTCCTGAGAAGGATAGCGGACATGGCGCGCAGCTCCATGTGAGGGGATGAATGGAGAAGGTGTGCCAGCTTGAGAGACAGTGAATTCGGATCGGTCTGCTTGGCGAGATTGAAGAGCGACTCGGCCGCAGATCGCTGGTCATTTGTGGATGACATGAGGTGGGAGATTAGGGTTTCGAACGGCGCAAGGTCGGGGCCGAGTATCATGGCGAGCTGAGCCTGCTGGAGCTGATTGGAGCCGGAATCCATCGCGACTGTAGATTAGGGTTTTACAGAAGCGGCGGCGGTTGGAGGAAGAAGATGAAGAGAGTGGTGGCGAGATGGTGGCTGGCTCTTTTAGCACCCTCTCTTATTTTGCGCTAAAATAAAAGGGTATGGAAAAAGAGCGGGTGCGTTTTGGGGAAGGGTTTGGGATTGTAAAGGGGCTGCCAGGGTTTTTGATTTTCGCAATATTCTCTTTGCAATAATAATATATTATTATATAATTTATTATAGATAAATATAATAAAATAAATGGATAACAAAAGAAAATACTTTTATTTCTTCTTTGCTTTAAGTGGTTGTGGTTTCGCCATATTGAAGAAACAGTCCCATAACTTGATAGAGGTGTATTTCGAAATAAAAAATAAAAAAATTACACCCTTCCGATCCATAAAAGCAGTGTTATCAGAACCGGACCGGATGTCGAACAGGCAGGCCATCGGTTCGCGGTTCGATTATGATTGAACTCGGTCCGACCGGTTATAATATAAAGTTAATAAACTTCAATAAAATCTCAGTAAATACAGCATACATTCATATGGTGTGTTTTCAACACAATAAATTTCAATCAAATTAAAGAAAATACAAGTCGGTTGTTTTTTTACGGAGGGTGAATCGGCAAACCGGCTAGTTCGCTGAAAATCGGGCTTTCGAAACGGATCCGTTTACATTCTCCAATTTTGTTCGAACCGTTTGAGGCACCAGTTCCGGTTCGAGTCCGGTCGGAACGCCGGTCCGGTTTTGATAACACTACATAAAATTATTTGTACAAATTGAAATAAAGATGTTAGTAAAGGTAATTAAATCTAATCTAAATATCATTGTACTATATTAAATTAGAAAGTGGCACGTGGTGAAACCGATAATTCTAATGTTTTAAATTAAATTTAGAGATTTTGGTCTCAGAAAAGTATTATTGACATCAGTACAACTGACGATTTTGAAGTTTAAAACTCACTTTGTTAATTTACGACTTTATATATTATTATAATATTTTAAAAAAATTACTTACTCTTATTTTTTAAGAAAATATAAAGATTTTTTCCTCTAAAAACTCTATAATTGAATGGAAAAGTTAGTTCTTTACTTTTAAATAATTTGTTTCCTTCTCAAGTAAGATATTATCCGTACACAAATGTAGAAATTATGAATTCATCATTTCCCTTATTTTAACCATAAATAAATTCTTAATAAAAAAAACCATAAATAATAATTCTTTCTTCTCAATCTATTTTACTTTGGCCCAACAAAAAATTCCCATTTTGTTTTCAGCTTTTTTTTTTTCATTATTATTCTCCCTATTTCACGCCGTTTTTTTTGTCATCTTCTACTTTTTTTATGTGAATGAAGTTTAAGAAATCACGTTTTACCCATTGGGCAAACTTAGTGTAAGTGTTGTTGTCTCTCTAACTAACTGCATGCTTACCCAAAAAAAAAAACTAACTAACTGCATGGATGAAAGTGAACATACATGAAAGTAGAGAACCCTGTTGTAATTAATTAACAATAACAATAAATAAATTATAAATTAAATGAGTGGGGCTAATTATTATTATTTTGCCCAAAGAGTGGGGCTAATTAGGGTACACCTTGACCTAGGTTAAATGGATGCTTAGCTGTGTTCTATGTGTCTTGATGATTAATGTCTTCTTTTTTGGTTTTTTTTTTAGGGAAATAATTTATTTATGGAATAGCACAAAACTACAAAAGAAATATAATAATTACCCAGCCAAGTCGGCAGATTACTTTTCCTAATAACAACTAATTATCAATTGATCATTCCATGATTTATTCAACTGAACGACCAATTATATATATATATATGTGCATACAAAAATATCACCTAACCAAATATTATTTTTATGGTTTCGCAAGTGTTGTTTCGGTGAAGTGGTTATATAGTCAATCATTATAAGAGCAGTTCTAATAGTATACTTTACAATAAAATTGATATCTACACGTATCGAGATTGTTATTCTAATCCACATCCACAATAAGTCAGTCTGTATACAACATTGCTTGTTTTTATGGTTGACCTGGTACACAAACACCAATTTCAGCCCAGCAACATTAAGGCCCAATGGACCTCACCGAACATTAATTCTCCCGAGCCCAACATGGCTCCATATACGTTTAGGCCCATTTCTGGCGCGTGCTGTCCATTTATTGGCACATAATGTCGACAATCGATTTGTAGACGCCGATCTTCTATCGAGTTGTCGACGTACTTAGGATTTATTGTCATGTTAGGCACATAATGTCGACAATCGATTTGTAGGCTTCGTTCTTGACGGACCTAGCATTTATTGTCATATTGGGCACATAATGTTGACAATCGATTTGTAGACGCCGATCTTCTATCGAATTGTCGACATACCTAGGCTTTATTGCCATCTTGGGCACATAATGTCGACAATCGACTTGTAGGCGTCGATCTATGATGGTAATATTTGAACGATTTATTGTAAGAAAGAGGACCTCGAAGGGGCCATATCATTCTTCGTTTCCTAAATATTACATCAAAAGAAAGATTTCGAAATATTAGTCAAAACAAAGAGGCATCTACTTCATAAGTTTTTATAACTTATTTGGGCGTCGTATCGACGTGTTGTAGCAGTGTCGCGCCATGGCCTGATCTCATCGAACCTCACCAATTTCCTTATCGTATGATAAATTTTGCTTTAAAATAATTAGTGTAAATATGAGTTGTTGAATATAATTAACTTCTAAATACATAAAACGTAATTAAATGGATATGTAGAATGATGATCGTTTTTTTAAGTAAACTCATACTAATTTTGTTTTCTTTAGTTTGATGGTTTCTTTTATGTAATACTATATACATCTATATCTATATATATAAAGGCTACCTATACTATGAAAAGAGGTTTTTAAATTGGATTGAGTGAAGACAAAAAAAAGTTTAATGTTGAAAATGAGACTGGAAAATAAAACATAACGGTTCAATCAAATGTAACTGTTCGTAAGAATGAGTTTGGTGCTTTGGAAGAAATCTATAGCTTGTTGAGATCTACATGACAATGTAACTAATCAAGTAACGTATAAAACTTCAATATCCAATGAAAACATTTAATTTATATAAAAAAACAACCCAAAATATTATTTGTCAAAATGATAGACGTTTCATTGAAATTATATTATATATGTAGATAGATATAGAGTGCTTGACCAAGAAAAAAATCTATTTACATATTAGTTATGTTTAAAAAAGGACCAATTCATTTCAAATGTTTCACTGTAAGTAAATGACTACTTTTTAATTAAAAACTCTGTAATACGACACTACTTTTATTGTCAATCCCGCACGAAGTGCAAAAATAACACTGTATTCATGCGAAAATAACACCCTAATTTTTAATTTTCAGTAATATCTTATTAAAAAAATCACAATCACTTTGAGCTTGACGTAGTGAAAGCATTTTTTTTAATTACATTTAAAACTAAGTAAGTTCAAACAGACTTTTGTTGTTGGCAGTTTAACACGTCGTCCCGCGCGTAGCGCGCGGTAAGTACCTAGTTATATATTTTACATATCTCAATAAAATACAATTTTTATATTAAATATTAGCAATTTTTTTTACATAGCATACATCATCATTATAAATATTATGCATCTTCCATTGGGATTTTTTTTGGGTAAACTATCTGCCATTGGATTAACATAACGTGGTTAAGTGATGATAGTTAACTGAAATTCTAGGATTGTATATATATATATAATTATATATGATAAAAATAATTAACTTCAGGGTTAATTTAAAAGTAAACTAAATCCTAAGGCTACAAAATATAATAATAAAGAAAACCAAAACCCTGGTTAGCGCGAGATAGATGACGTGGCCACCCCTTTGGAGCCCTAGACGCTTCTTTTCTCACATATATAAATTCCTCGCGCGGCGTCTCTTCATTGTCTCTTCAAGTCGCCGTGGTTGCTTAAAACGATTTGCAATTCTCGCTCGACGCCGACGGAAGCTTCAAATCCAGGTATGGCCGGCCTATTTGATTTTGATTGAACAGATTAGGGTTTCTTTATTATTAGTTTGCTCGATCTGTACTGCGCCATGCTCTGATTGTGTCTGTCTTTAGCGGCCTCTAGTGAAAACACTAAGATTCTGGCGACACTAGTATCTCAGTCGATCTTCCATTAATGGACAGCAATGGAAGATGTATCATAGATTTGAATGTGCGTGTGCGCGTGTTCGTTATTTTGTTTTAAGCTTAATGGATATCAATGAAAGATGTGTGCATAGATTTGAATGTGTGTGCGCGTGAGCGTTTTCTTGACGTATGAGCTCGTAGATTTGGAATTTCCTTTTCGTGTTTTCTTCTGACCTTAAAAGAAGTAATTTTTTTTGGCTGTTATTCTTCTCTGATAAATGATGATTATCTAACAATGTAGAATGAGGGGAAGAAGTTACACACCATCTCCACCTCCCAGAGGATATGGCCGCAGAGGGAGGAGCCCTAGTCCACGTGGTAGATACGGTGGTGGCCGAAGCAGAGATCTTCCCAGCAGGGATCTACCCACCAGTCTTCTTGTTCGTAACCTTCGCCATGATTGCAGGTATGGTGGTGTCTACTTCAGATAATTCAGGCTGGACAGTTATGAACGTATAGTTTCTCAAACTGTTTTCATTGCAATTGGCATGACCAATTGAAACTACATGTTCAATATTTTCTGACTATCCCTTTTACTGTGCTTACAGGCCAGATGACCTTCGAAGGCAGTTTGGGCAGTTTGGTCATCTTAAAGATATTTATTTGCCTAGGGATTATTACAGCGGGTGAGTACTCTATATATCTTCTATGTTTTCAGAATTGGTTAGGTACTCTTTGAATGTATAGGTTTTTTTTATTAATTTAGTCAAACATCTTAAATGATCTTATGAGGTTTCTAAGAACTATTCTATTACATTAGTCCCTGTAAAAGTGTCTCTTTTGGATTTGTTACATTGAGACTGTTCCGTCTTTTCATGTTTTCATGATTTTGTTAAATCAAACAATTTTTGAAGCACTGAATAATGAGTAGTTTTTGTTTCAAACTTCTTTTACTATAGGTTTGATGAGTTAATTGAAGTTTTGATTTATCAGTCTAATTAAAGTGTGAAGAGATCAATGGAGATGAGTTAATTGAAGTTGTTGAGATTTATTGGTGTTATTGAAGCCATCAATGGAGTTATAAGAGTTCATGTGAGGATGTTAGTGTTAATGAAGATTGAAAGGAAGTCCGGTAATGAATTCTTTGGGATGATGTTTCAAGTCATGAAGACTATCAAGTCATTTTAAAACTATTACTTGCAAGATCAGTGATTGTCTCAAGTGTATAGAGATCAATGAAGTAATAAGAGTTCATTTGAGGATGATCTTAAGAGTTCATTTGAGGATCTTCTTAATGGTAATGAAGATTGGAAGGAAGTTGGATATAATCAATTCTTTGGGAAGATGTTCCAAGTGTTGAAGAATATTAAGGTCAGCAGCCTAAGTGCTTGCTTTTTTACTTGTCATGGTGGCCTTCCATGCTTTTGGACTGACAAGTTATAGTGTATCCTAAACTATGACAGTTAAAAAGTTTTGTTATTTGTATCTATTATGTGATCTTCATACTTACAAGTTCGAGTGCATCCTTGCAGCGAGCCACGTGGATTTGGTTTTGTCCAGTTTGTAGATCCTGCTGATGCTGCTGAGGCCAAGTACCACATGGATGGCTATGTTCTGCTTGGGAGAGAGCTGACTGTTGTCTTTGCAGAAGAGAACCGGAAAAAGCCAACTCAAATGAGACAGAGGGACCGTGGAACTGGCAGGTATAACTATACATAATTTCCCGCACTTTAGTTTCTTGATTATCGAAATAAATTGCCATCAAGTAATGGAATCTGAAAAACAATGACTGCGTTGTTCTAGTAGGGGTAGCAGTAGGTACGATAGGGGCCGGTCTCCTCCACCTCGTTCTTCGAGGTATTCCCGTTCTCCCCCTCCTGCCCGCCATCCAAGGTCCCGGTCCCGCAGCCCAGGCTATGACTCACCTCCTCCAAAAAGAAGGTACTCAAGGTGTGTACCAACTACCACCCCATTTCTCTTGATTCTTCAAATGTTGTTTCACTTGTTCTTTACCTTTCAAATGTTGTTTCACTTGTTCCTTTGCCTCTCAAGTGTTGTTTTACTTGTTCTTTTGCCTTTCAAGTGTTGTTTTACTTGTTCTTTTGCCTTTCAAGTGTTGTTTTACTTGTTCTTTTGCCTTTCAAGTGTTGTTTTGCCTCTTTTATTCCAAAATGATGATTATGATGTGAAGAATACATGGTTGGTATATTATAGGTCACCCTCCCCAGCTCAAGAGAAGAGGAGAGACAGTAGAGAAAGGTCATACACTCCACCGAGGCACAAGTACTCTCGGTCTCCACCAATGGCAGGATCCAGAAGCCGTAGCCAGAGCCCAAATGCAGGAGGCAGGAGCCCTGGACCAATCCCGGTTCGAGGCCGTAGCAGGAGCAGGAGCCCACCAGTTGAAAACTACGCAAGAGACAACGGCGGGGACAGGTCTCCTAGTCAATGAACCATCCATGCATGCATGGATGGATGTCGGCTTTTGCGCTATGCTATATGGCGTTGTCGTGCTTTAGTTTTAGCTGCCGGGTAGAAAACTATTTTATGATGGTTAAGTTGCTCTGCTTGTGGTGTGATATTGTCGGAAGACTGGTTGGATGTATGAACCTGTGTGTTTTGCCGTACAACTATTATAGGATGTTTTTCAGACTGCTTTATGATGTAACCCGGATTTGAATTTGTGTTTCATAAGCTGGTGTTTCTGGTTGGTTATCAGCAGGTTCATAAGGTATTAATCCAATCCAAAGGTTTAATTGTTAAAATATATAAGAGCGTGATTATGCATACTTCAAAGATGATGCAGATGTATGATCAAACATGCAAAAATAGAGGCAGATGAAAAAATAAATTTAAATTTTGTAATATTAATAACTAAAAAACTGTCCAAGGTTTACCATATGTTAAAATTAGGTGTCTGAAGTTTGAAATGTTAAAATGGACTGTCCCAAGTTTCATTTTTGTTGAAATTTGGTGTCTCGGTGTAATTACTTTAGAGAAGTCAATTTCGACGAAACCTTCTGTCAAATTCGAGCTCTCATACACACTCCCTTCTCGTCATCTTGTCGGGACCGTCACCTAAAAAGTTGATCACATCCGGGCAAGTAAATCTCGCTCTATTATCCTTGGAAATGGCTCTACACCACTCTTCTAGAAACTTTTTTTTTAATGTTCAATTTTTAGGTGAAATTTGACGATTTTGTGAAAAGTAAAGAGTGATTGATTATGAATGGGTTGGTGGGTTGATGAAAATGATGGAATGAAGATGAAAAGACGCACAAAGACACCAAATTTCAACAAAAATGAAACCTGAGACAGTCTATTTTAACATTTTAAACTTCAGACACCTAATTTTAACATAGGATAAATTTTGGACAATTTTTTAGTTATTAAAAAAATTAAAATTAAAATCCTATAGCGATTTAGACCGGGGTTGAAAACCGTTAGAGAGGCCACATTGAGAACTTTAAACTAACATTTCAATTTAATTTAAAATTGTGGAAGCAATAAATTTTTAATTTTTAATGAGATGCTGGTGAAGCACTAAAGAGTCAGTCCCTACTGGGTGCAGTTCCCCTACTTTGTTCAACGCAGAGATAGAGAGAGGGCGGCCCTGTCTTCAAATTTTGCTGCTTTATTTTATTTTATTTGATAATCTAATTAATTAATGACTTGCCGGAGATTTTTCAGAGATTCTGCTGTTTGCATTTGCAGGTTTTTTTTGTCTATCGTTTGTTCGATCGATCAGGTTCATACGCTGAAGCTCTCTCGATCTGGGCTTAGATGCATTTCTTTTGACTTTGTGAGTATATCTATCTCATATATGGACCGAATTGTGGAACAACGGTCTTCAATTGCGCAGAGAGGATTCCGGCTCGAACCTCCATTGGTGAGTCTAATTGTTCTTCAATTCTTTTGCCGTTTCACTTTTCAATTTCTTGCCGTTCTTGAACATATCCTGAATCCGATCATTGCTTAGCTGGTTTGACGTAGCTTGGTTAGAGGAATTAGACGATTTCAAGGAGACATGCTTATGAAACTGCTTATATTTCGATGATTCCTATGCTAAGATCGTGAACTCAAAATTCTAGTGTTTAGAGATCCCCGTCGGATGGTACCGTTACCGGAGTTTAGGTTGTTGAAATCTCCTTATACTTGAAGCAGCCAATTGCTGTTTCGAAATGGATCAAATCCTACTTCTTCTCCAACTATATGGTAGTTTTAAATGTGTTGATATGTTGGTTCATTGCTCTTAATTGCCCAATTCAATTTCTTTAGATACACCACTTTTTAGTTGATCTTTGAATGGCAATAACCATCATTTCATTACATCGAATTGGGATGACAAATTGGATGTGCTCGTTGTTTTTGTGTCCACATTATCGCGTCATTAGTATCTAAATAGTAGTTACATAATCGCAGGTGGATTCTGTAGCGTGCTACTGTAAAGTTGATGCTACTGGAGCAAGAAAATTTGTCCCGAGCACAAAAATCTGCATGCAGCCCGACATAAACCCTAAAGCGCACAAGCCCAAAACGTTGACTCGAATCCAACCACTGCTCCTCCCTGGACTCCCTGACGATCTAGCCATCGTGTGCCTAGCTCGAGTCCCTCGAGCCGAACACAGAAAACTCAGGTTAGTCTCCAAGAGATGGTGCCGCCTTCTAAGCGGTAACTACTTCTATTCCCTGAGAAAGAATCTCGGGTTAGCTGAAGAGTGGATTTACGTGCTGAGACGGGACCGTTATGGACGAATCTCGTGCCATGCTTTTGATCCAAGTTATCAGGTTTGGCAACCTCTGCCACCTGTCCCAAGTGAGTACTCTGAGGCCCGAGGGTTCGGTTGTGCTGTTTTGAATGGCTGCCATTTGTACCTCTTTGGAGGTAAGGACCCACTTCGTGGGTCCATGAGACGGGTCGTTTTTTACAGTGCTAGGACCAACCGGTGGCACAAGGCCCCCGAGATGCTCAGAAGGCGCCATCTTTTCGGGTTCTGTGTTATCGACAACTGTCTCTTTGTGGCGGGAGGGGAGTGCGACGGGATTCAGCGGGCCCTACGGTCTGCTGAGGTGTACGACCCTAATAAGAACAGGTGGACCTTCATTTCGGATATGAGCACTGCCATGTTGCCCTTCATTGGGGTAGTGTTTGATGGGAGGTGGTTTGTGAAGGGGCTAGGGTTGCACCGTGAGGTCATGACCGAAGCCTACAGCCCTAGAACCAACACGTGGGTCCCGGTTCGAGGCGGGATGGTTGCTGGTTGGCGAAACCCTAGCGTTTCCTTTGAAGGTCAGCTCTACGGTTTGGATTGTCGAGACGGGTGCAAAGTTAGGGTTTATGACCGAGGGACCGATTCGTGGAAAAGGATTATAGACAGCAAGGACCATTTAGGTAGTTCCCGAGCTATGGAGGCTGCTGCTCTGGTTCCTCTTAACCGGAAACTCTGTATTATCAGGAACAACATGAGCATCAGTCTTGTGGACGTGTCGAATCGGGAGACAAACCCTAAGATATGGGAGAACATTGCAGTGAAACGACAGTTTCGAACACTCGTCGCCAATTTATGGTCGAGCATTTCTGGAAGGAGGGGTTTGAAGTCTCATATTGTGCACTGTCAGGTGCTTCAAGCCTGAGAAAATGCAATGCTGTGATTCGAAAACTGTGTATATGATTTTCGGAAACAAGGTATAGAGAATCGGCGAATGGCCGGGTATTTCGGGAGAATCCTGTTTGTTTTGAGGATCATTTGTTTGGAGATATTGGTGATTTGAGGAAGGGTGCAACTAAATGTAATTCTTCTGATGTTGTGCCACCATAAGTAATGTATACTGGTTTTGGGAGCTCTTATATGTTATATATATATATGTGAATACATGTGGTTAGTATATACCTTATACCTTTGTCTGTATATCTGCTTGAAAATGTTTCCTTTAGGTAAATTGACTTGTAATAGGTGTGCAATTGCACTTTTCATGGTATTTATTTGGTACTTCAGAGTTCGATTTTTGTAGAGTACCCAATTGATTTAGCCGAATCTAGTCTAGACCTATATCCGATCCTAGGTCGGAGTCATTAGACCGAGCCGACCCTGACCCAACCCTAGACTAGGTCCGACTAGGTCAATTGGGTTTAATTTTGAAGGTTTATGATTAAATTAAACAAAATAAAAGTTAGAAATTTATTTGAGGGACTAAATTGAACAAAATCGAAAGTTTGGGGTTCGGTCATGTGACTTGCACATCTCATTTAACGGCCAAAACTAACGGCCAACTAACGGGCGTATCAAAAATCACATTTTTTTTTTTTCAAATGTTCGGTACCAAAAGCATACAAAACCAAACATCCAGTACTAAAAGCTATATTCAGTCAAACATGTGATGTGAAAAGTACATTTAACCATAAGTTTATTGTATTACCCTTAGTGCATATGAATAGTTTGTTTTGCTATCTAAACACGAAAATAACACAATAATTAGCTCGTATTTTTTTGTTTGTGCTATCATTCAGTCGTATCCATATATTGATACATTTTTATTTTTGGTTTCCCTTAGGGTGGTCCTAGGATTCATCAGAAGGGTATCATCTGTAGCATGCCTACTCTATATTTAAATTAATCTCCACTTACATCGGTCAGCCCATAAATAATAAAGTGCTAGTTATTAATATTTTTCATTTTCAAAGTTTTCAACTAGGTTCAAACTCCAGCTTTGTGGATAAATGATGAGATACAATTTTTTTTTGGTTATAGGTCCACTTCATACTTATTTGGATTTTTCTCCAAGAGCACCATGCTTTTGATTTTTTTATTATTAGGGTGGACTTAATTGTAACATATGTAAAACTTTAAAAGTATGAAAAAAATATGAAATTTTTTAACCACACCTAATATTTGCATCATACTAATAATAATATCATTTTCTCTATAGGGTTCACCTTTAGGGTTCACATTTAGGACAATATAAAATACAAAAAAAGTACCAAAATCATGGTGCTTTTGGAGCATAATAGAAAGATTCTGTTTGTAGGAAATCCACAATTCATATCGAATGTTTTTTTGTGTACCAATTTGATACCAAGGGTTTCCATTTTGTACTGTTTCCACATCCGTTAGTACTCCGTAAAAAATGCCGTTAAATAGTCATGTGCCATGCACATGTTTTTTTTATTTTGTTCAATTTAGTCCTCTAATACATTTCTAACTTTTATTTTGTTCAATTTAGTTCTAAAATTTCAAAGCAAACCATTCAACCAAATTGACCTAGCCGGATCTGACACTGGTTGTGATTGTGTTAGCAAGAATTGAATTGAAGTACAAATAATCATGTGCTTGAAGAGAGGTTTCATCAAATATATGGGGTCTAAGTCTAATTAGCGAAAAAAATTGGGAGTTCTTATATAGTTATATTGGTCCATTTTCCCCTGCATTTAAAGTTACACTGCAAAATTGAACGTTTCTGAAAATAAGGGAACGTTTCTAAAATCTAAACACACTAAATATGATATTCTTTTTTTTCTTTCATCTACCTCAGCGCAGTGATCTGCATCGTCTTCCTCATCGCCCTCTTCTGCAGTTGGTTCCTCGAACCCTAGTTGGTTCCCGCCAAAATCAACGAGACGACTCGAGGTAGGCCCTTAACTTTATACGCGAACCATTGTGCTAATTTTCTCTGCTTCTGACACTTTCATCATGTCTTGCGGTTAATTTCAGTTTCAGCATACTCTTTCTGTCGAACTTGATAGAGTATGGTTGAAGAATGTCCGTAAACGTGTAAATTACAGTCCATGCTACTCAATTTGCATAGTTTATTGCTCTAGTTTCTACTAATTTAGTCTTTATACCATGTTCTTCAGCGGGTTTCTTCCATTTCTGTTATTTGATTGCTCTTTTGGTGGTGTTCCTGAAGTTGCCACTCCTCTTCTTTGAATGGTGAATCTGTCTGTCAGTTTGCATTTTGTAGCGATGATTCAATCTGTGGTGTTATTTCGTGCTGGCTAACACATTTTCTGGATAATCTGCTTTCATGTCAATTCATTTGTCATGAAAGTCCCCAATTTTACAGTCAGTTAATTTTAAATAATGCTCTGTGTTTTACATGGAAGAATGGTAGCCACTAGACAGTCCTTATTAGAATTGTTTTTTTGTTTTTGTGCCAAAATCTATTAGAGTATTCACATTGTGTAATATGGCATATGATTACAGGTAATGATGGTATAAGTAGTGTTAGCAAAATTGGGCAGATATCTGCAGTTCACCTACAAGATGTCGGGTGCTGCTGTTCCATCAACTACATCTACCCCAACTAGTACTAGTGCTAAGATCTCCAAGTTTGCAGTAAAATCTGGTTTTGTCATACCAAAGAATAAGTTATCTGGTTCATTGGTTCCCATATATCGGGATAAGAAGTCAGCAGGTGCTGATGCAGGCACTAAGGAAAGCAATAAACAGCTGCATAGGAAAACGAAGTGGGGCCCTGACCCGACCCAAGATGCTGCAGTGAGAAAAGGGCGAGCCTTGGCATATCAGGTATATGATTATGCTATGGTTTTGAGCTCCAGTGGTTTTTGCTGATTCATATTGGAGGGGACCATATGTGAATTGTGAAGAGTTCAATTTATTTGTGCCTGTGGCAATGGAATATTTCTCATTACCAATCTGCGCAAAATATTAGTACTATCCATGTGAATATTATATATGGCGGCCTCCAATACCAGGTGTCATTAAATGACATTGCTGCCTATCTGATGGTGGAAATTTTGGACAGACTCGGGTAGACCAGATTGTTCAGCAGCTCAAATCAGGAAAGCTAGATTTTGACGAAAACTTGGACTCCTCATCAGCAGCTGGACAGCTTGATGAAACTTCATTGACCCATAATAGCAAGGTAGAGAGGGTGATGCCTATCAGTGAATTTTCTTTTCATGCTAGATTTGCAGCTACTATATTTTTATTTTTGCATCTTCTGTTATTCTAACTTCATTTTATATTCTTTGAAAAAAACATTTGCAGAAATCAAAACTGCTGGAACTTGAAAAGATGGAAATTATAGGTAATTGTAGGTGCTTTGGTTGTTTCTTTTGTTTCTATTTTGACTGTAAATTGATTTTGTCCTTTCGTTATAAGGTGAAATACTAGAGCTAAATGCAAACTACAAGGCCCCACCAGATTATAAACCCCTGTTGAAAGAGGACAGGGTAACCATACCTGTAAGTTCGGTATTTTTTTGTGCAATTCTATTGACTTTTCTTTCAATTATATAACTGAAGAGCAGTTCTAAGAGATAAGTGCTTCCCAGGTCAAAGAATATCCTGGATGTAATTTCATTTGCTTGATATTTGGACCTGGAGGAGATAATCAGAAGCAGCTTGAAAAGGTACAAAGATATATGTAGCAACTGAGGCCCATTAGTCAGAGCATTGTTAGTTCCTGATAATTGCTGAGGATTCCATTCTATTCACATAGTTGATGAAGTTTAGTATATTAATCAGGAAACAGGGGCCAAAATACAGGTTTATGGCATCAAACCAGGGAAGGATAAGGTAAATTTACTTTGAAACCCTTTTTAGTTATAATATATATATGCGCTTGAGACAAGTAAAAGCGAATGTCAGAGAGACTAGCAGTGTAATGTCAGTGATTTCAGTTGTAACTGAGAATCTTCATTCTTTCTGATTAGGGTGAAGTCATTCCATCTGATGCGAACGATTACCAGGGTTATGACGAGATATACGTTCAGGTCTCTGCTGAGACATTTGAGAAAGTTGATTCTGCAGTATCCATAATAGAACTGCTAATCACCTCTGCATCAGTGAGTTACATCACGCCAAAATATTCGTAGCAACTTTTGCGTGCATCAAATCTTAAATTTCTCCTCTCTTTATATAGGGCAATTTGGCGGGTGCGTCCACTCTGTCTGCTGACAACAAAAACACTCATAATGCTGCATCTTCTCAAGCTCCTACTGCCCCGGATAATACCGTTCCACCTGAAGAAGTGTCTCATTCAGGTTCGGGTAGTTTCCAAGCTCCTCCAACAGGCCAATTTCAGTTTACAGCTCCCTGGTTCACTAATGTCGGTACATCAATGCCACCTCCTTCTGGGTTTGTTCCTCCTAATTCTGCACCTTTTAGTAATGCAACCCATCAACAACCACCACCTATGAATCCGACAAACACGGCTTTGCCATTTGGTTTGCAGCAGCCACGTCCTGGGTTCAACTTTCCACCTCAGAACCCGACTCCGGTTCCTTCAAGACCCCAACATCCCCCTCAGGTTAACCCATACATGTCTCAGCCTCGCCCTTCAGATGTTAATGCTCCATTTCCATTCAGTGGCTCTCAACCTTTGCAATCTGCACCATTTTCAAGGCCACTGTTATCTCAACAATCAGTTAATCAACCATCTCTGAGCTTTCAATCTGGACCATCTATGCATAATTCATTACCTTTGCAGCCAAATCATCCTCAACTACACTCTAATTTTCCCTCTCAAATGAACCCATTGCCATCTAGGTCACTTGCACCGCCTTTTCAGCCTGGACCCAATTCGTTTTCTGGACCTATGCAGAACTTTCCTCCTACTAGACCTTCTGTGGTGTCAGCTCCTCATCCCAATTCTGGGGATTTTACGTTTCAACCACAGCGTCCACATTCCTCCCAGAATTTTCCACCCGGGCCAGGAAATCGACCTCCACCTCATAGTTTACCTGCAAATCAGCCTCTACCTCCACCTCCACCATTCCGCTCCGATCATCATCATCACCAAATGCAACCCTTCACCAGGCCACCTATGCTTCAACCTAACCGACAGTCATTTCAAAATCACGGTCCATCTCAACCACCACCACCACCTCCAGTCCATCAATTAGGTCACCAGATGAATTACGGTTCAGCAAACCCAGGTCCTGCTTTTCCTTCAAGACCAAGAAACTTCATGGAGCCTCAACAAATGTACCGTGGTCAAATGGCTCCACGGGATATTCTCCCCCCTCCAAATCAACAGTTTAGACACAATCCCTCCTTTGGTGGTCCGTACAACCGAGCCCCTGGTCCTGGAGAGCTACAAGTATACGACCCCTTTTCACCCACCTCTGTTGCTAATATGCGTCCACGTCAAGAAGACAATTCTGGAACTGCGAGGAGACGAGACAACGATCCTGAGTATGAGGATTTGATGGCCTCTGTGGGGGTTAAGTAAATCAGTTTTGTCAATAGAAGGATCATAAAGAGCTGAAACTACAGATTCGCACGCTCTTGTCGGGTATGTTCAGTTTCTTTGTACTTATTTCAGTGAGGCAGCTTGTTATCTTTGTTAATGCTCAGCTTCAGAGTAACTCAACTGCTGGTTATAGTTATATCCATGTTGTTGACTAGTGTCATGGTATAATTTCCAGTTTTTGTTGCTAGCAACTGAGCTAATTTGTATGATTTGTGCTGCCTTCGGGGTTTATTCGTCACTTGTGAGGTTGAATCGGGTTGACATGGTAACCTTAAGAAACATTAATTTCATGCTTATCTGTAATGGAATGTCAGCATTTTGGTCATACAAGGTTGATTGTAAGAGATGGTTTTGTTTTAGTATGAGAAATCGATGTTTCTTGGCCTAGAAGTCATCTGATAATTCTCAGTTGAAAAGGTTGTTGGAATATTCAATGCAAAACTATTGAATCCAAGCAAAAGGTTGGCTGTACTGTACATTGTCGCCTTTCTTGAGGAGTACTCTTCTTCCTTGTGACGCCTTGATGAGAAAGAAAGCTACGTTTAAAATACTATTATTATTATTATTATTATTATTTTAACTCAACAAGTGTTTTAGGTGAGTTATTTTATTTTATCTGCTTAAGTATATCGCGTATCTCAATAAAATTGATGATGATAGTCAATAATATTCAAGAGCAATCAATCAATAATTAAGTAGTATAATAATAATAATAATTAATTAATTAAAAGGAGGACTATTATTTTTTTTATTTATTTGGCCAGAAAAAGAGGACTATTTAATCATTCACCCGCGAGTTTTGTTGAAATTGTATTGAGATAATATTATTTTATCCTTGTTTTATGAAACAAAAAATATATTTTATATTGATATGCTAAAATAAAATTACATGTCTTAGTATTTAATTTGTATAAATTAATTAGAAATTTAGAGAATTATAATTATGTTTGATTTCACTAAATTAAGTTAAATAATAACATGTAGTGAAATCAGTGATTCCGAGTTTTAAAATGCGCAGAGTCATCAGTTGTATTGTTTTATAATTTTAATGTCTACAAAAAAAATTCTTAAAGTTACTAATTATTTAATCTTGAACAGCATAATTAAATAATTATAATTTTTTCTACGTTACTCTAATTTACGAACTGGTTTTTTTATGTGAAACTAAAGAAAAAAAAAATTAAATGACATATGACATCCTATAATTCTAATTTACGTATACGATTGTAACAAATGAATCAACAATAAGACGAATATGTTCTAATATATTAATTTAAAAAATGAATTTACAAGTCTATTATAATCTAAGTTTTCATATGAGTAGAATCTCACGCAAGACGCGAGTTACTGATTAGTATTATCTAATATAGGATTCGTTAGCGTAGAATCTTACAAAACCGCAAAGCAAATTAATAACTAGTAAATAAAATAGTTTATAAATCAAAGTTTGTAGAAAGTATACATATTTAATCTTGATAGTTAGATAAAAATATGTACGAATAAGTGAATTAAATAATAAAAAAAAAACTCTAAAGCTCATGTTAAAATCTAAACACTTTTTTATTTTATCACATGTTATTATATGATTATATAAAAAACATAATTACATTTATACTTAGACGAACAATTGTAGTTTTTTGTTGATTCATTTCACATCAGCCATCTAGGATAAAATAAACTAAAGAAAAATATCATTATGCACTTTATTATACAATATGATATTGATGATATACAAACATGCACAAAGAACAATATCAAATGAAAACATGGTGCCAACTCTTAGAGCCGCCAACCAAATACACTTGTACCCCACCCTTTGTATCTTCACTTATCCAACAACATTATTTTAACCAATCAATCAAATCCAAACAACCTTAAACCAAAAAAAATAAAAAAAATATTTACATGAATCACTCTAATTATAATATATAAATTAATTAATTAGGGTTAAAAACCTTGTTTGAAAATTGCCTCATGTGAGATTTTAGTGTCTGAACTTTAAAATGTTGATATAGAATGTCTGAAGTTTCACTTTTGTTGAAATTTAGTTTTACGTCAATTTGTTGTTAAAATTGACAGAATGATGTGAAATGTCAAAATTGCCCCTTATACTAATATGTATACTCTGGCAGGTCACCACCCAACTCCAGCCGGCCACCGACACCACAAATTCGGAAATCGGCCACCACCCTACTCCGACCGGCCATCACCAAACTAGGGGCAATTTTGTAATTACTTATCAGGTCATGTGACAAGCACATGAACAAATTGTGTCAATTTTAACTGCAAATTTAGACGGACGCATCAAATTTCAACAAAAATGAAACGTCAAACATTCAATATTAACACCAAACTTAAAACTGCAAATTTAAACTCCAGACACCAAATTTTACATAAGGCAAACTTCAGACAGTTTATACGTTCTTAACCAAATTAATTATATATTACCTCCCCGAATCTATCGGGTCGAATTGATTCGACTGACCCGGTTCGCTCCTCTGCGACTCAACATCATCACTATACTCCCCAAGCTCGAACTCTCCTTTCGTAATAGGCTCATACTCTGATCTTGATCTCTCCCCATAAACCCTCTCAAGAACAACGTACGACGAAACCGTAACCGCCATAACCGCCACCAAAAACCAACTAAACGACATGTTCACAAGCGACTTAGCTCGATCTAGCGCGTCGTCGCTACGACACCTCACGACACCGTGCCCGTCCTCTAAATTTAGGAAACAACCCTTCGGCATAAACTCCGGCGTCCATAACATGTACCCCATGAAGATGAACCAAATCCCTTGGAACACGATGCTCAATGATCGGATCAAACTCGTTACGAAGCTACGAGGTAAGGGAATCGCGATGAGGGAGGTGGATAGAGTTACGGAGACGATGATTTGGAGTAGTAAGTGGTATTGGCCCTCGACTCCGATGTGGTCGGAGGAGTGGAGATGGAAGAGGAGGAGTTGTTGGCCGAAGGCTGCGGCGGCCATGAGTTGCGTCAGTGGGAGCTGAGCCTGTATTCAGGGACGAAGTCAGAAATTTTGTTCGGGATTAAGAATTGAGTTAAGGAAAATAACTATGTATAAAAAAATTAAGGAACAAATGTTGATTTTAAAAGGGTCAAATTGTCAATAATAACAAATTTTAGGATAAAAAATATATAATTAGGGGTGATAATAGAAATTCAAACAAAATCATTCTGAAATATATTATATTTTTCTTAAGAGAAATGATAGAAATTCCGATATAAACATTCAAAATGTGTCTGAACGGCGTTATTTTTAATTTTCATTAATTTTTTGGGCATTTCAATACTGGAAATACGAAAAAGACCGACGAAATTTTTTCAATAAATGTTATCTTTACTGTAAAAAAAGTGAATTATTACCAACAATTTTTTTTTGCCAATGCAAATTAATTATTATTTGATAAATACTTTTTTTACAAACGAAAAAGTAATTTTCGTCAATTAAAATGACATGTATTACCGACGAAAAAATAATTTACAGTATCGGAACACTTTAGAATCTCACTGTCGGACTCTTAATCATTTATGTTTCCTTAATATATATATATACCTTGGAGTTGGTTCGGTGGAGGAGAATGGCGGTTGCTGCGGCGGTGAAGAAGGTGAGGGAGATGGTGGAGTGTTCGACGTTGTGGAGGTGGTTGGAGGGGATCGTGCCGTCTAAGTCGAACGGTTGGTGGGCCCGGGGCCCGATGAAGAGCTCCATGGCTATGGAGAGGGATGAGCCAAACATGATTAGGTATAGCTCAAGGTACTTAACCCTAGAAATTGGGAACCATGGTGGATGGATGATAGGGTTTTGGTGAATATGGTGGAGTTTGATGTTGTTGAAGAGGTGCCATAACCCGATTATCAAGAACCCGAATCCCGGCACGACGTGACCGACTAAACTCCCCATTAATATGATTCTTCTAGGGTTTTAGGGTTTAGGTTTTAGGGTTTATGTGATGAGGATAATTAGGGTTTGTGATGTTTTTTTTTTGGAGGAAGGTAATGAAGGGGGGAGGAAGAAGTGGTGGCTTTTAAGCTATTTGGTTTGGGAGAAGTTTGATTCAATTAGATGAGGTGTAGCTATAGAGGATTCTATTAAGGTTAAGAAGCACTTTGGGGTTGACCAAAACTTCAAAGATTAGTAGGAAATTAAATGATTAGTCAATATAATAATATGAATTTTTCAATTTTATTTTCTTTGTGTAATAATTATTAAACATTTTTTAAGTATTGTAATTTATATAATTTTAACGGATTAAATTAGATAATAACGCTTCAACTTTAAAAAGAAAATCATGTTATTTAATAAGATTATAATATTTAACAATTTTAAACAATTTTTTTACAATTTTGTTTTATCATAATATTATTTAACTTGAAATATATAGTTGTGATACTGTATAATTCTAGCATATGTGTGTTATTTTAACAAGTTAATCAACAATAATAATTATAAAAAAAATAAAATATAAAAAAAATATGTTCTTTTTTGTGTAAAATATTAGCGTGAAATACATTAATAACTTATTACAACATAGAATTTTATTTTAAGTAAAATTACAAATTGCACACACCATGCAAATCAATTACGTGTAAACAATTTTATAGTTAATTGTATAATTTTTTTTTATTATTATTATATGATGAAAGAAGAAAAGAAAGACCCAATAGCTACGCAGTCTTTCTTCTGGAAGCAAGCAAGAGGCATTAAATTTTGATTGGTAGACATAAGATAGCTATGGAAAAATATATATAGAAGCCTTGTTAGAAAAATATGCGTTGACTGACGAAAATGTCCCAACTTCTAACATTTATTACCAAAAGAAAAATGGAGCAATTTAAATTTAAAAAAATGCACATTTTTTTTCCATATGGTTTGGACTCTTTTGATGGTCAATTTATATGTGAAAGGATAAGAGATCAGGTGATTCATACCATGGTTGAAAATGTTTTCTGCATCAAAGACAACCAACTTTTGTATTGCTCACACTACCTGCTACAATTAATCAATCATATTAGGGTTAGTTAGATTATTGTATTAAACAATAATCTAACCATAAAATTCAAATAATAACAATAACAAATATTAATCTGGTCCTGTAGTTCTAGGTTCGAAATCTCTTGGGAGTCACTTTCTGGTTACTTAATTAGCATAGCAGGTCTCGTCTGTCTCACATACCGCTTTAGAATTTAGATAGAAGAGGATATAAGTATAAAACGGGTTTAACCGTTTGACTTATTTAACTATATTAAACTGTTAGTAGGGCTTGTAAGAATATACATTTAATGTTACAATATATATTCTAATTATGTGGCCAGATAATATTAAAGAATATAAATATATTGAATAATATAATACATTATGTGTTATATTATATTATATCAATATATATCTTTATGGTATGATTTAATCTAGACCGTTCAATTGGTTACTTGATGGACATACCAGATTAAAGGGTTAATATTATAAACGGTCCTCTCTCCCTGCCAGTTATTGACGCAGAGAGAAAGAGCAGTTCTCCATCAACTGGTCTCTGACAGAAGGATGGACAAGGGAGAGAAGTAGAACCGTTCTACAGAGAAGCGAATTGACAGTCTAGGAAGAACAAAGGAATTGAGATCAAGACCAGATCAAGACCAGGTAAGTTATTCATCACTATACTTTAATCCACATAAAGCATGATCAAGATCATGACAATTAGGGTTTATAAAACTTACAGGACGTTAATGAGGATGGTGCATCCGCTGTTTGTTTACTAAGTATGGTCGGAAAAAAAAATCTCAGACAATGAGCGGAATGAGTTTAGAATCATCATTACGTTTACTAGCCTAATTCTTTTCATGGGTATATAAATAGCTAGGTATTGAAATTAAATATATATATATATATATATATTAAGTTTACAACATAATCAAAACCTTAGAAGAGAAGTTATATATTATTGTAAAGATACGTACGTGTATATATATATACTAGAAAATAGATACGTGCGATGCACGTGTTTATTGAATTCCAAATTTGCGTACTTAAAAATAAAAATTAAGCAAGCTAGATCAGTCATTTCGCTGAATAATCTACTAAGCTTTCATCCGCAATATATTCCATTAAGGTGTCGATTATAATATGTGTGGTTATGAGAGGGAAAAAAAAAACAATATCACACTCGATAATGAGAAAATCGCACACATAAATGTAATGATCTAATTATTAAGAAAATGTTGTGCATGTTTACCATTGATATGTATGTACTAATGATACGTATGTAGTATGTACTTAGTAATATAAATGATGGTAGAAACAAATCAATGTGACATTTTTTTTATAAATAAAATAAAAAGAGTCTATTACATGCATGTAGTACGTAGCATGTAAATGAGCATGAAATTTAACTAATACAATACTAAACGTCTTTGAGATTTAAAATTGGAGAGACTATTTTGATATTTAAAATCACCTTATGAAATATTTTACACATGAATTTTGGGGTGAGGGTCATTGAGATTTTTATTGAAGTAGTAGTTTTAATATTTAAATGTAAAGAGACGTGACTTTTGGGGGTGAGGGCCTAGTAGATAGTAGATATACACGCAACAATTGAAAGCTGCACATGCATGATTTGTTTATTAAATCACTAATTTTATTTTCGCCACGAAACCACTATAGCTAATTAGATTAGATTGCACATGAAAACAAACAAAATCCCATTTGCACAAAGGGAGTATATACGATTACTCTATATAAACACCATGTTTGTCTAAATGGCGATATGTAATGTTTTATAATTATTATTGGGTTATCTATCAAGGTTGTCCAAAGTTGAAATTTGGTATTTGAAGTTTGAAATATTAAAATTGACATTTTCAGATTTCATTTTTGTTAAAATTTGATGTCTCGGTGTGATTACTTTAGGGGAAGTCAATCCCGGCGAAACCGACTGTCAAATTCGAGCTTCATACACGCTCTCTTCTCGTCACCTTACCGGGACCATCACCTAAGAAAGCTGGCCACATCCCCTAAAGTAAATCACGCTCCGTTGTCGCTGAAAATTGCTCCACACAACACCGCTGGAAACCTTTCTTTTGGATGTTCAAGTTTTGGGAGAAATTTGGCGATTTTGTGAAAGTAAAGAGTGATGAATTATAAGCGGGTGAGTGAGTTGATGAAAATGATTGAATTGAGAGGAAAAATAAAGGCTTTGATGATTTTAGAATTTGGAAAGTATCAATTATTATATATATTAATCCAATATAATAATAATAATAATTATATTTCTTACGATTAAATGTATATACACCCTATATGTATTGGTAAATTAAATTTGATACACACTTTAAACACTAGGACTGATCTTTGCAAATCTCATCACAGATATATGGAGATCAATTAATACTGTCATCCATGACGTCTTCTAGTCCTTGGAAAGATTTGAGTTTTCTTCCATTATTAAATATAAAAATGCAGACATTTTTAAGAATAAAAATAATGTTAATAAGAATGTTTTATTTGTTTATAGGAAAATGATCAATCTTCATACGTAATTAGCATAATATTATATAAATAAACTTAATTATATAATTGGAAACCCTCAAATTAATAGTCACAATAATAGGAAACCCTCAAATTAATAGTCAAATTCCTTAAGCTCTGTGGGCACCATCATTGTTTAATGGATTAATTAATAGTTAAATTTATTATTAATTAATGATTAAAGAATCCTTATGCAATTTCCGTACGGAACCCATTAAGATTTGATGGAGGCTAAACTCACAATTTATATTACTAGTCATTAAATCTGCGCATTGTACAAAATTTTAAATATTTTTTTAATATTATTAATTTGTAATCTGTGCATAAATTGATAAGATATTTTATAAAGATTGAAAAATTAGTGTAAATTATTTACTTATTCGTTTCTACTTATTTATTCACAAAAATATTTTTAGTTATATATATAGAGTATACAAAATTATGGTTTAGTCATATTCGTTTTCACTGGATTCGATCACTATTTGACTGAATAAATTATAAATCGCAACAACTCAATTTATTAGTGGATCCAATTAAGTTTTTGTGAAATAATTTACCAATGTGGGCTTTTTTGCAGAGTCCCGTCCTAAAATGAAAATTGGGCCTAGTAGATTCACTAGCACATACCAATAAGGACTTTTTTGGGCTGGGCCGCATATTTAGTCTCAAAGCTATTTTGGTTAATAAAAAAAATACGACTAAAATGAAATCCATTTCTTACTTGTTAGAGCATCCACAATGGTATTACGTAAAGATTACGTAAACGTGGGTCCTATATGTTTATTTAAGTAAATCAACAAAAACTATCTACAGTGGTTTTACATAGCATTCCTTAAAGATGAGACCCGCACGTAAATTTCTGTTTTTACATAAAGCATTCCTTAAATTTAAGTAATGCACTATGTATTACGTAACCAATTTTTTATTATAAATTAATTCATTTTATAATTAATGCTAATATCTTATTGGTGGTTGTTGGAAAATTTAATAATAAAATATATTTAAGGAATATGTTTAAGTAATACGATTGCAGAGAAAATATTTTTTACGTGTGTCTTAAATTTACGTATTACTTAAAGTATATATAAATGTCTACGTGGCAACTTTAAAGAATACAATTTATGTAAAACCACTGTGGATGCTCTTAAAGCACATAAATAAGGTTTATAGGTTTTTTTTTTCAACATCTTTGACAGAACCATGGTCCGGCCTAATCATGCGTCGGAGCATGGCAAGGTCAATTTAGTCATAATGTTTAAGGCTAAATTGCAAAAATAAAAAGTTATAACAATAAATTTGAGTACTAAATTGAACTAAATAAAAATTTGGGACTAAGCATGTGTTAGTCATGTGACCATTTAATGGTCAAATTGACGATCAACTAACAGATGTACCAAGTCAAAAGATGTCAAACATATAGTACCAAAACTAAGTAAAAAAAAGTTTGACAAAAAAACATGTTAACCCTTATTTTTATATCTTCGTCCTAAAATATTGTGCATGCTCTCTTATAATAATAGATTTGAATTAAATTTATTTTAATTTTAATTATTATTAGAAGAAAAAAAAAACTCCTGGTCTGGTCCCCTCCAAAATGTTTGCTTTTGTCCATTTTCTCTGTATCCGACATGGCAGACTATGGTCGGTGGTACGTGGCAGTCTTTCATTGGCCAGATACCTACTACAGCTACGCATCTCTATATAGACAAATTCAACGGATCTCTATAGAAAAAGATGGAATCCCCATGCAGCAAGGAATCACATGCATGCTTAATGTAAATCTCTTCTTGTTAAACAAAAAAATTAAATCTCCCTTATGATTATTAAACTACTATAATTAACAAGGTTTATTGTTAGGATTTAACAAAATATTCATTTAGATATGTCATTAAATAAATAACTATTAATATATTATAGGCAATAATCCATTCATTTCCTTTTTTTAGTGCCAAAAAATAAAATAAATTTTGTTAGTTTCTACTGAAAATTTTATTTATTAGCATACATTTTCTTTTTTTCATTATGACCTATATAATCAAAGATAAATTTTTATAAATTTTAGTATTCATTCTACATAAAAAATAATAAAAACAAAGAATATCAGTAGGTTACCCAAAAACCTGTTACTCTGTTAGTATTAACAAGTTTTAGGTATGTTATTATAATTCCGCTACTGACTAAAGTAAAATGAGATCATCTAATATGGTAATATTTATAGACAGCACTTTACCATTTACCTAAAATAAAAAAAAACGTACTTATATAGAGTAGAGTTCGATGAATATCTAAATTTTAGAGGGAACATGAAATTTAGAGTTGGGCATGGAACCGATCTAGAATTGACTGATTTTTATATTTTTGTACTGATTTATATTAGAAGAACATGTCTGACTATGGACCGATTCAAATCTGGTTTGTAAAAGTATATTCAACTCTGTTCTAAACCAGTCTATACTATTTTTTTAATAAAGGTTTACACTAAATCTTAAAAAAAAATAAAATTCCAATATGTTCTATTCCAGTACAAAACCGATTTCACATAAGTATATTTATAATTCTTAATACTTGTTAACTTTTTATAGAAGTGGATAATATGTATTCACCACCACCATATCACTTGGTTTTCTCTTATATAATAATACCCACTCCTTACTTCTCAGCATCCATCCACACTTACAAACTCTCCATCTCTCTCTCTACTTCACTCTCAGTTCAGCAAAAACAAAACCCTAGCTAGCTAACTCTGCGGCGGCAACAATGGCGGAAACAGATGGATACAACACCACCACCGCCCCTCTCCACCTCTATTTCTTCGGCGCCATCCTCTTCATCGTCCTTGCATTCTCCTGCTACATCAACTACGACTCCATGTTCGTCCACCTCGTCTCTCAGCTCAAGCTCTGCGTCATGCTCAGCCCTCTCGTCCTCCTCCTCTTCCTCCACTTCCTCTCCAGCGAAGACGGCCAGCGGCTCTCCTCCCTCTTCGCCGTGCCGGAGCAGGACTCCTTCCACCGCGCCGGCGGGTCGCCGTGGGGAGTTGCGGCGGTGCTGGTGCTGCTCGCCGTCATGATCTTTTACCACTCGTCGTTCCACGATCGATGGTTCCCTTTGCACTCTAGATGATTATAGTAGTGTCTTATAGTGTACACTTTAATGAAGTTGAGGGACTGATATGTAATTATGGTTTTTTTTTTCCTAGTTTTTATAATGTTGGGTTGGAGACAAATCTTGTTGGTTGGGCCTTTTATCGCAGACAGTACAAGATACTTTGTCTTTGTCTTGTCCTAAGAGTCTTTAACATTTTTGTTTTTAGAATCAAACACATAACAAATCAAATTTATGTATTTTTGTAGTGGTTCGGTAAATTACTTAAAAACCAAGTCACATGTTAAACTAAAAGTATAAAGTCAAATTCAAATATCAAAAATAAAAAAAATATTTATAACTAGTAATTTATGAGTGGTTTGAAATAGGTTTGAAGTAGTGTGAAATCTTATAATATTTTGGAGAGCTCAAAGTTCATAACCTAAGCTATAAATATGGATTAGGAAGTGACATTAAACTCAAGTTTAACATGTTAACAAATTGTCAATTTTATTAGGGTTTTTGGAAAAAAAAAAAAAAAAAAAAAAAAAAACTGATTATAAGGTTAAATGCACTTTTCATACAACACGATTGAACGAATGTGGTTTTTGGTACAATATGTTTTTTTTGTATACTTTTGAAAACCAAATGTTTGAAGAAAAAAAATGGTTTTTGGCACATCCGCTAGTTGGCCATTAGTTTTAATTGTTAAATGGCATGTGTAAATCACATGACCCATCTTAAACTTTTAATTTTATTCAATTTAGTCCATCAAGTACATCCATAATTTTTATTTTATTTAACCCTAAAATTTCATAATCTAATCCAGTTGAACCTAATAAACCTAGACAAACCTAGTGCTATAATCGTTAAATGTTCAGCACGTAACGACTAAAATCGTAGCATAGTTAACTAATATTTAAACAATCAACAAATTGCTAATCATTCTTAAGCAATCTAACAAACTGCAAACAAATGTTTAAGAAATCAAACAAATTGCTAACTATTTTATTCATCAGGTGTCTTAACACATAGAAGACTCTTTCCAAAAAAAAAACAAATTTCCCAATAGAGCTAACAATTTGAAGACCAATAATCATACTTCATTTTTGACACTACAAATCACAAACAACATTTCTAGTTCTTCCCATGTGTTCTACAATAAACTCAACCCCACCATCCAAACAGAATTAAGTCTTTCTCAACTAACCAGACATCCTACAATAAACTCAACCCCACCATCTAAACTAGTCTTTCTCAACTAAGCAGTATCAGCATCAACAGATGAAGACACTGCTGAATCCAGCTTGAAACTAAACTTAGGAGGCAACTGAATCAATGCCGAATCGCTGCACTTGCCCTGCAATGCCAGAGACAACGCGTATCCTAGTGCTCGTGCCACCGGAACTGCCACTGCATTCCCAACTTGAATATATCTGATATATATACACACACACACAAAACAGAATGTGTAACTTCTTAATAAAGGCAATGCAAGTATAAAACAGGGAATTAGCAGTTATAAACAAGCATAATAGAGTCCTGCTGCAGAAATTACCTTTCTTTAACCGGACCCGTAAGCTTGTAGTAATCTGGGAATCCCTGGAGTCTTGCATTTTCCCGAATAGTGAGCACTCTATCTTGCACAGGGTGTAGTATAGCCTACAAAAACCATTGAAATCGATGTATAAACTTTCGTTTTAGTTGTTTCCTTTTTTTTCTACAAAAAATATCTACACATAGTGCAATATAACCTACAGAAGACCATTTAAATCAACATATAACCTTTCGTTCTAGTTGTTTCCTTTTTTTCGACAAAAAAATATCTTGCACAAGTGCAGTATACAGAAAACCATTTAAATCAACATATAACCTTTCATTCTAGTTGTTTCCTTTTTTTTTCTACAATAAAATATATTGCACAAGTTGCAATATAGCCTACAGAAAACCATTGAAATCAACATATAACCTTTTGTTCTAGTTGTTTCCTTTTTTTTTTTTTACCAAAAAAACATATAAATTACAATTTTCTACAAGTTTGTGTTTCTGAACCACTGGAATCTGAGACAATTTCATTGTGAGGCTCGGTTATAAAGATAACAGGTACCTGATTGTGAGGCTCGGCTCGGGTGACAACAGTTGGCACAGTTTGATCCCACCACAACCGCGCAAAAGGCCTTTATATATCATAAGCATGGTCAAGTTAATTATATGTTGGATTTAAAATATGTTCGTAACAAAGGTGTTGTTGTAACTTACTTGCAAGAGACACCACGGACAAAACTTATGGCATATTCAGGAACCTATAACAAATACAATTGTGATCAGAACACCAAAGAGCAGAAAAAAAAAACAAATAGAAATAGAAAGTTGACAAATTACCAAGAGTTTCCCAGACTTCAGTAAGACTGGTTTTGTACCAGGGATACGTTCGACCTTCTTGTTAACAACACGAAGCCCAGGTAAGTCCCTGAAGTTTGCTCCCTTTTGGATTTTGGATAAAAATACATTGAAATCTTCAGTTAGGCCCAATACATTTATTTAACAGATGTCTCATTATTTGACACACAAGAGAGAATAGGATACCAACTTTTTTCTTGGGGATTTGACATACACGATCATAGTCATCTTGATTTAACTGAAGAGGACAATGATCATATAAGACCTGATGTAGCTCTTCAGGAGCAGAGCCCATCAAAGCTGCACAATGCATCAAACAATAAATCACAGCATAGAATAGAAAGAATAGACAATCGTTTGAACAGTATATAAAGGGTTATGAGCCTAAAAACAATCATAACTATAGGCCATATTGTTAATTGATGTATCAGATTTAAAATGTTTATATTCAGTGTCACAATTATCACATTGGTTGATTTCTATTTTTTTCACATAAAATTGACAAAATAAAAGGGTATTTTTGCATCCAATAAGTCTAATCATGAGCTACAAATTTGATACTCCAGAAAAATGGAAATAAACATGTTTTTGTTGCTTAAAACATCCATTTTTAATGACAAAATCAGTCAAAAAAGTGGATATCAACAAATTTGATAGTTAAGACACCGAATATCAGCATTTTAAATCTGAAACAGCGCAAATGCCTTATAGTTGGGACTGTTTTTAGGTTCTTATGCTCGAAGGAGAAAGCTCCTAGCGCAAATGCATAGTTCAACAGCATGAACACATTGCTAGGGGGAAAAGAAATCCATAACCATTGAATGAAAATGTATGAAAAGAAATGGTGAACCAACCTGGTTTGGTTAATCTGATAAGTTTCTGAAAATCAGTCTTTGGAGGCTGATCATATACACTTTCATCCTGAGCTCCATAGGTTCCGACCTAAGAAATAAAATTTTCAATTAATAGCACATCCCATAATATACAAGTAACAATTGTTTCAGTTAATAAGTATGGCATATATCAACTTACTTCAGGAAGGTCTGAAATGGCATCACCTAAAAGTAACTCCTTTTCCAACTTATCCAGGCAAAAGCCTTCATCATATGCAACCGTGTGATTCTGCAAATTACAACCTTAGATTTGGGAATTGATTCTCAAAATTCAATCCAAAAAGCAAAATCAAATCTTCATACCTCAAATTCCACAGGAACATGTCCCCTTAAAACCACATTGTGAGTTGGGAGTGGGTACTGTGGCAAGTTCTACAACAAATAATGTATACTGCTACATTAGATTTCTGTTTATGCTAGTGAACTCAATGCAAAAGTTAGTTGCTACAAATACATCATATTGTCTACATGGTTGTACCTCAGATGCTCGAGCTCCCCAAAGGAAAACACGCATTCGAAACTGGGGGAGCCCATATGCCCCTGCTGCCATAATACCCAGGCGGACTTGGTAGTTCATTTGAAGAAGACGCCCTAACCCATAACGTCCGAGATACCCGTTTGCAAATTTGACCAAATCAACTACATTTTCCATCAACACAAACCGAGGTTTCAAATACTCAACCACTCCCATGTAAACTAACATTTGGCTGTTCTTTTCATCATCCAGGGGACTTTCTTTGTTGCGGAAGCGATTGAAACCACTAATACCCTGACATGGGGGGCCTCCACATACAACATCAACATCACCCTGAGATCGAGTAGAAAAGCATTGAAACAGAGACTCTTAAGATCAAATAAAAAATAAAGCATCTTTCGATCTTAAAGACTTACCGGCAACGGAAGCATCATTCTTTCGTAGCCGTTAACCACAAATTCTTTGATCTTTAATCCGCAATTGCTGTTGAAAGATAAATGGTAAGAGGACCGGCGAACTAATATAGTACAGACTATCACACAAACTATAAACCTAAATATACCTCAAGCCATCTATAGGTTCCCAAGTGTCTTCTTCAGGACCATAACCCTTCCAGCTTACCTACCAGATATAACACAAGAAAAGTAAATAATTTATCTCACACATCTAAGCTAGCTAATCAATTTACTGCTTTCATGAGGATTAAAAACATGAAACTACAAGTATAAACAGATAGATTTGATGATTTTGATCAAATCCAAGTAGATTCCTCTTGATAAACTTCAGTGGTAAGCAGCTGGCTTTAGAAGTGATCAAAATAATCTTAGAAAGCAACAAATCAAGTCTCTAAATGTCAACTTTTCCAGGCGATCAGCTATAAGAAAACCACATAGATTTCATTTGAAACTTTTTCTTTCTAAATTTCATATCTTTCCTTTTGGTTTCTTATAAATGAGTGATTCTATGAACATTTTTTGTCTATGAACTTAACATTGATTATTGAAGATGCTACAAAAAGATACTTTAAGTTTAAGCAGTAACTTGATAAATTTTTGGAAGCCATAAAATAGTTTTGCTACATTTTTGCTGGGTTATTCAAGTAAACTTGCAGCAGAGTAAATATGTGTTGAAATTTACAAGTACCTTCAGATATAGTCCAGCCTTTTTAATTTTGTTTGGATCTCCATAGCAAATATCAAGAACTTTCTCAACCTCAAAAACCTCTGCATCTTCACCCCCATTATCAGCATCATTATCCTCCTCCACTTCTCCATTCTCATCATCATCTTCTTCAGCAAAAAGACTTGCATATTGTTCTTTATTATCACCCTCAACCAATCCAACTGCAGTGCACAACTTCTGCCACTCTTTCAATAAATTTAGAAAATTATCTGCGTCTTCATTACGAACCTGAGATAGTAAGCATGTATATTATATATTATTCTATGGTACCATTTTGTAATTGAAAAAAAAAAAATATCTAAATTATAAAGTTTTACCTCAGTTTCTGGATGATTCAATTTGAGACTCCTACAAGCATGCTCATTAATATCCACTGCCCATCTCTACAACAAAAAAAATGCTTTAATTAATCAAAAGAAAACACTAGATATGGAACATATTGTAGCTCAAGAATAAAATGTACTAATTGGACAATACCGTAACAAGATTTACGCCCCCAAGGTTGGCACCAAGGCATAATCCGGTCGACATGGCACCACATCCACTATACATATCAAGCAACCGAATCTCATCTTTTTTGTGTTTTACACCAATAGAGTCCACCTCAGCGACTGGTACAGACATATCAATATCGCTAGAGAGCGTAGAATTGCTCTCATTATCATCTTTTTGGTCATCTGCATCTTCAAAATAGAAGTTTTAAGATTCAGGACATTTTCACAATATAAGTAATTTATTTAAAACAATATAGAGTAACATGTTTAGTAAAGTATAGATCAGAACCTTCAGGGAGCTTCCTAAAGGTAGAGTAGGGCAGCTGATACAAAGTATCATAGTAAAAGTTGCATTTTGAAATGGAAGCTTGTTTTACAGCTGAATCCACCTGGATAGAGAAGAACACGTCACTCTAAGTTTATAACTAAGACTATTCAATGAAAATATAAGATAAGATAAGATACAAACTTACATTTAATGGGACTTTAACAATGTCCAACTTTTGGACTAAACAATCTAGAGGATTATCATCATATACTTCTGAAAGGAAAACACGTTTGGCATCAATAAGATCACCCACTTGCTTCAAGACCTGGAGTGTACAAATTGATTATTAAACCTCATTTTAAAAAAAATTAAAGCACTACAACCTAATTAGTCACTTTAGTACTTACTGTGTCAGAAGCTCTATAAAACCAACGGGCTCTGAAGCTAAGAGAGCCATCTACTGCTTCAAAGAATTCCACAATTCTACAAATGTAATTTTCCTGGTCTTTTTCAGCCTATAGATAAGGCAACATCAATCTTGGTTAAGTTATTTTGATTAAAATAACACAAATAACAATCAGCATTACAAGTTTTATTCATGAAATGTGCAAGACCGTTGAGAGCCCTTGGCAAGAAGCTTTGAAAAAGTATTACAAAGTAGGTATTTGGACACAAAAACAAACTTTAGAAATAAGCTTTTTAATGTACATTAGAAAGAAATCATCCTTTTAATGTATTCAACATATCCCATTAGATTAGCCCCCGTATTCCCTTTCTTCATCAACAAAGATACATAGAGCAATACAAAAGATCAACTTTTCAAAGAAAATGCTAACATAAAGCACACCATGTGTGATATAAGGTACCCCAGACAATGGATTAAAAAGTTAAACCACTGAGAGTTAATACAAAAAAGTAGTAAATAAATATAACTTTTCAGATGCAATGACTCAGCACCACCATATACATCTACTTCATTGTAGCATTACCCATTTCCATAACACTTGAACTAGCTTCATCAACCAACGAATTTGTGTTATCATCCTAATTATTCTTGTCTTAGGACCACCAAGAAATTGCATCACTTATTCATAACAATTAGATCCGTAAAAACCAAACTTATTACAAACACACTCAACTGTCTTTCTCTTTTGGCATTCATATGAAATTTCCTTATATTGGCAGATCAAACCTATCATTTGTCATATATGGCCAGCCATTGACATTGCATATATGGCTCCTAGTCCTATATCAATCCCTTTGACATCACATCATAGAAGAATTTCAGAAAAAAAATAAATAAACAAAATGTGCCCCAAGTAAACCCACCTTCACGTGAGCGTTATCATACAGATTATATACAACCCCATCTACTTCAGCATTCAGATAGTGGTGTTTCGCCTGTACAAGCTCCTTATCATCGTCACTGCACAAAAGTGCAGACGCGGTTCAGTGAGAATCAAGAACAAACAACCTTTTGATTTAAAAAGTGCAAGAATCATTACCTTGTAATGGTCACTTTCTTCTTTTTCTGCAAAACAATAGCAATGACAGAAGTGTCAGTCAATCGAACTTAAGAAGACCAACAAAAAGATAGCATTTCTTCTATTGCCCAGTAAAGATTCAAACTTTTCTAAAATCATAATTGCAGGACTTCAGTGTGTAAAAAAAAGGCAAGCATTTCTCAGTTCATTCACACTGTAAACCTAGTAAAAGCATAAGATAGTACTTACAGCTCCCTCGTATCTCTTGGGCCACCTCCGGCGAGCTTCCTCCTCCGGAATTGGATCCCCGATGAACTTGAACTCAGACGACTCACCCTCACTCTCATCTCCAGCGCCGCCCTGGTCAGACTTCAAAACATTACCTTTCTCCGCATTAACTTTCCCTCTGCCCTTAGCGGCCTTTGAACTTCCAGATTTCTTGGTCTTTACGTCACTCTCCTCACATTCTCCATCATCAATCTGGCCTTTCACCTCCTCCTCCACAATATCTGGCTCAATCTTCTCCGGGACCTCCGTCTTCAGCTTCTTTGCCGTAGGTGTAGCTGGAGCTGCCTTACGCGAGGACTTTCGCTTGGTTGCCATCGGTCGGAGAATATGATCGGACCTGAAATGTAGAGCGGCTGTAAGGGAAAGTGGCGATTTTGGACGAGTGGGCAATAGCAGGGAGGCGGGATTTATTAGTAGTAGTGGGGGCGATTCTGGGGAACTGCGAAAATTTAGGAGGTAATTGGGCGGGAAAGATGAAATTTTTCGTGGCAAGAGAAAATTTGATGGATTTGAATTTATGCGAGGGAGGGAGATGAGACTGAAAAGTAACTTTTGAACGTTTGGACGATATAATTTATAACTGTGTTTATTTAGTATGTGCAATATCTTAAAATGGTATTTAATATTAAATGTATTGTCAAACCATGTAATTGAGTTGTGTAAATTGAAAAATAAAAAATCATAATTAACATTTAGTCAGTAGTTTTACTCATACGTTTTGAGTTAAATTTTTATTAGTAGAGCAAACATGTTAAATGTGAAAAATGAAAATAATATTTGATTACATCTAAGATTAGGGCTCCCAATTAAGGCACTTAGGCTTTATAAACTTTATGAACCATAAAGGTAATGGGTCACCTCCAAACTAGCCCATTTAATTTATTAAGTCACACAATTGTTAGTGTAAACAACTAAAACATAAATCTCAGTTTAATTCAGTGTTTCATCTTTATTCAGATGTAGGGGTGTAAATGAGCTGAGTCGAGCCGAGTATTTGTCATGCTCGACTCAATAAGTATTTGCCAAGCTCAAACTCGATCGAGCTCTGATTTTGAAACTCGAATCCAAACTCGACATAATCGAGCTATGCTTGACTCAACTCGTTAGTAAACAAAAAAATTGAACTCGACTCAACTAAACTCGGACCGATTGACTTAAATAATAATTAACTATATTATTAAATAAAATAATAATAAGAATCAAGCTCGACTCGTCGCTAATAGAAAAAATGATATTCAAGATTCTATAAATCATAGATGCAATATCACTTGTATAGAAGTTTAGGGTATCTTTACATAAAGATTTCTTTGTAAATTACAAGAGAAATAACACTATATATACTCTTGTTCTTATCTGATGTAACCAACATTGACGATGGAATAAAATCATCTCTTTTGTTCATTTCCTTATCGCTTCTCTTCAAATCTATATTTGATTAAAACTTTTATGGTATTAGAGCAATTACCAATAAAAACAGAATTCCTCTGTCACTTCTTGATACAAAGTCATGCTCTAAACACTTTAAATTTGTCAAACCATGCTCTTGGAGCTTGTTTGAGGTCATAAAAATCCCTTTGCACTTTACACACAAGAATATTTCCATATGAATATTTTTGAACAAAGTCTGGGGTTGTGTCATGTACACATCCTCAATGAGATCGCCATTCAAGATTGCATTGTTAATGTCAACCTGTCTCAAATCCCACTGAAATGTCAAGGCAAGAGATAATACTATTCTAACTGTAATGAGCTTAACTACATGACGGTAAGTGTTGAATCCTGGATTTACCGGGTTGGTTTCCGCGGTATCTTCGAGCTCCTCAGTCTTCGAATCCCTGGCACGCACCTGTAAAATGGGACAATGGCAGGGCGAACCCCGGCGATCCCTCTCCGACGGTCAAATTAGTAACCGTTCATATAAAGAGAGATTGTTATTTTGTATATAATATATCATATATATCAAATGTTAATCAGAGAATTCTTTATATAAAATAACATAATAACTATTATGGTATATAGCCATTTATTGACGATGGCCATTATAGTAACATAATATTTAGACAATTACTGTTATGGTAGTTGAATATTAATAGTTGATTAACCGTTATGACATCAGACTATTTATAGTTAATACCTATAATGGTATCAAATAAATATGTTTATATCAATATCCATCAGTAAGTTTCATATAGTGAAAACTCATTTGTTGGGAAAAACATGTGGCCACTAATATGGCTTTGTATCTATCTATAGTACCAATAATTCTAGTTCTTTTGCAGACTCATGACACAAGTTGTCAAACAAATAAGTTTCAAGTCAAGTTATTGCAAAACTTTTCAAACTAGCTCAGTTTTAGATAACTCAGAGAGGAACACTTCAGTCAGAATCATGCTTTCTACCTTTACCCTATGTGAAGTGATCTATTTCATCCATGACTTATGAAATCTTATTAACTTTATCTCAACTGTGTTGGTCCCCTGAATTTGGAAAAAAAAAAAAAAAAAAAAAAAAGCTAAACTAAAACTCCTTAAATAAAATTTTGCCTAAAACTCTTGATAAAAAACATTTGTGCAACAACATGCTTTATTGTCTTTGATTGTGTGACTTCTCCATGATCTAAGAATTTAAAACATATGTCTGACTCTGTCTATGAGAAAACCTATTATACGCTAATTCTTATTGATATCAAGTACATGATCATGTTGTTGAAACTCATCAAACTTACTAAGACAATAGGTTTATCCAAAACAATTGTTATCATGCACATATGTTATATTGTTAGTTGTTGTTGTTGTAGCTTCATCATTTTTTTTTAAGGTTATTCAAATGCTCCTTATTCGTCTAACCTCCTGCTCCTCTAGCTGGTCATATACAATAAAACTGGATTGTAATATCTGTTTTGAATGGCTTATGAGAAATATTGTTGCTACACTGACCTCTGTCACTTTCTTTCAATTGATAGTGTTTAAAAAACTCTTGAAAAAAAATGTAATCTTAATACTGGATCTATCCTACGAATTCGAGTTCTGTCCGAGTCAACCCTGAGTAGCTCGACTTTTTTACACCCCTATCCACATGTATTGAATTCAAAATTCATAAAGCCTTAGAAGCACCATATAACCAAGCCCCTTCATTGCAGTAACCTTAAATATATATATATACCTGCTTCCCAATGTTCAAGCTACTACATACAATTGGATTCAAACCAATCAATCATCCACAAAGCAGAACTAGAAAATAAACCCTCAAAAGTTAGTTAGTAACCGACTTCCACGTCAGCCGTGTTCCTCCAAATCCGGCCAGCCACCTTGAGCTTCAGCTCTCGCCCGTCACCACCCGAGAAGAAAAGCGCAAGGTCCCTTTGAACAATGAGCCCATCTTGGCTCTCTCTCACCTTCCTGTGGCTATCGCGGATGCTCCTCGGGATTCCCTGCCAAACAAGCCTTCTGCCATTGCCCCCAACTTCGAGGCTGTAGCTGAACTGTCGAGCTTCCTCTTCACCGCCCATGAACCGCAAAAAGGCCATGTAAACTGGAGCAGTGCCTAGTTGGAACGCCTCAAAGTGCAGGCAGAACTGCCGCCCGTAGCAGTTGAAGATCTGCCATGAAGGATAACAAGATCAACTCGAGTAAAGGGTATTTTTTAATACTTTTGAAAGAAAAAAAGAGTTCTTTTTATTACTTCTTAAAAAAAAGAGTTCTTTTTATTATTACTTCAGGAAAAAAAACAGGCCTTTTATAACTTTTGGGAGAAAAAAAAAGGTATTTTTCTTAGTCTTTGAGTACTAGCAATACATCTCTAATATGATATCTTATTAACCCTTTCGTACATGTATAAGCTAATCGTCGAGCCAAATACGCCTAAAATAATAAACGTGCGAATGGAATGTGAATAAAAAGATGTGCATACCCATACATTTTCGTAATATTAGCCAATAGACAACACAGGGCTTATCAGAATTCAGAACCATATATGAGTCCAGTATTGTTCATCAATTGACAATCTCCTAGTTTAATTTTGTCAACCAAGGGTGTTTTAGTCAGTTTTGACACTGTTATAAACAAAAAGCACACCATATTCATCCTATATCAATCCAGTATTGTCCATCAATTAGCAATCTCTTAGTTTAATTTACTAAACCAAGGGTATTGTAGTCAATCCAAAAAATTGACATTGTTATTAACTAAAGCACCTCAAACTCATCCATATCCTGAAATCCCTAGTTTTAAACCTATTCATTTTCCATTTATACTATCAATATCACTATCACCCGAACATGTAAATTTAAAAGACGAAAGGAGAAATTACTTACAGTTAACATCCATGTAGCATTGCTAACTTCTTGAGGGTTCGACTTGACATATCTATGATTAAAGGTGGACCCATCATGCATATCGACCTTGTGATCATCCCTAAGATGCTCGATAAGATGGGGGATGTCACCAGCAACAGAACAGTCGGCTCCCGCATAAGGGCAGTGGAAGGGTCTGTAAAGACAGTTCTTTTCGTGCTTGAGTTTTCCATAGTAAGGGAATATATCTTGGCAGCCCAAAATCTTGAATCTGCAAGGGAGCTCTAGTGACTCAGCTACTTTCTCCAATGCCAAACACCGTATATTGCCGAGCTCGTATCTGCAGCTTGGACAGACTTTAGGTACTCGAGTCTTGCAGTTTGAGCATATTGTATGGCCATTTGGACACTGCCAAGAAAAAAAAAACAGAAATTTTTGTTCAGCAAATGAAAATGAAAGCAACTTCATGAAATGAATCCCGGGAAATGTTAAAAATTTAGGTGAAATCCGGTAATTTCTCTTCCAATAGCAGTAGATTATGAACTTCATATGGGTGAAGATAGATAAATAGGTCTTAAAGTAATAGATGTAATATGAGTATCAGGCTGTGATTGGTCAGGAATACCAAATCATCCCATACTCTAAGATCAAACAATAGCTTCTATGTTACAATGCTAAAGCTATCTGCAACCAGAAAGCATTACACTTTAAAGCTTTATGCGACATGATCAGACACGAATCCAATTAAGGACGAGATTGCACCCCTTCAACTTTTGGGAGAGCAAGTTTAGACCTAAAAAGTATGTTTTTGTCTTCGATTAAGCACGTTAATGTCTTCTTGCCTAATCATACTCTACCACCCTTAAATTGTCGGTTCATACTCTCATTTTTGCCTCCACTGAGATAAAATCGCGGCTTCATCTCTAGCAATGATCACTCAACCAACCTTTAATTGCATCTAGCATACTCCACTTAATTGCATCTACCATGTTAGGAATTTTTTAAATGAATAAAAACAATATAGTGTCGAACAGGAGAAAAGCTAATGACAATTTCCAGGATTTTAATATAATATACAGATAAACTCATGAAGAACAAGGAACTTCTCTATAGTGGATGTATCTGAAAATACCTGGTAAATAGGAGGATACATTAAATTCATGCAAATTGGACAATCAAGTAGCTCGTGCACGCCATCATTAAGAGGGGGCCGTGGACTTCCACGCAAGCTGGTGGCTGTTTTCAGTGAGGGCGAACTTCTCCACTCAACATTCGAAGCTGTAGTATCATAATCAGCAAGTGTAATTCTAGTCTCGACAATTTCCTTGTTTATACTGCTACCTCCAGGTGCCATACTTCCTTTCTTAATTAATTACTCTACCAGGTTCCAAATCAATCGCTTAATTTGCTGGATTTTATGAATGAACCCTTTCGTGTACCTGAATCAAAAAACAGTTTTCCAGATAAGTACTATGCAGGAATTCAGCCACTCCAAACAGCAAAATCACGTAGAGCATTAACACTTCAATACAGTGAAGAATGCAGGAAAAGGAAGGAAAGTTCATAACTTTCTTCATCTAGGATCCTGTTCATGCCTCAGTCTAACATTAAAGTTTAAACAATCCAGGCTTCAAATCAAGAGTCACATTTGAAGCATGGGAATGGGTAACAGCTAAAACTACCTAATAAATTGCCTCAAGTAAGATTACAAAGGATCATATCAAGAAGTACTTTATCGAAACAAAAAGAGAGTTGATGAGAAAATATCTAAATGTATGAGGCCATGAATATGCTCAGCCTCCAATGCTTTTGCAATTTGCTATTTACCAGAAACCCTTACTGAGCAATCAGCATCCAGGGGACAACATAGGACTCACCTGTTGGGATGAACCAAAATATCTCAAGAAAACTACAAATAGAAAACAGCTGGAGAAAAAAAGTAGAGGCTAAGCTTATCAGCTTCTGTTCATATCAAATAAGATCCTAATTTTGGACAAGTCTACTTCAGATATGACCCATTTTCCTGATTATGCTCTACTTTTCTTGATACTTCCAGTATCAAACAGAAAATCCACAAGAAACTTCATCTGTACACTCAAGCCACTGCAGAACTCTCTAGCTAAAAGGAAAACCTTTCTCTAATCTCTAATCAAAAGGAGAATCAGAATGTCGTGAACTGTAAATCAAATGGGGAGATTCTATGGCGCGTAGGCAAAAGAGAGTAGAAGCTCGAAAGTTGAAAGAGAGATCACACTGACCATTTTGAGGGATCGCGGAAGAGATTTGTCAAGAACAGTAAAACCCAGACGGTATTATGCACTTAAATGCTGCGCTCCGATAACTCAATCAATATGGACTGCAATAATTGCACCATCTTCGGACCCAGTAAGGTAGTCCACGACAAGGGGCAAGCAGTGGTTGAGCTGGAGAAATGTCCGCGAGCTGGCAGGTCCGTCACGATTGCGTGATGGACGTTGATTTCGAATTAAGAAATTGCGAAAATTGAGGAAAACAGTCAAACCCACAGTAGCACAACCTGTCCTGTATTGTCCCTCCCTGGTTCTGGTTCCGGTTTGTAAAGCTAAGCAAAGCAAAAGCAGAGCACAGTCCCGGGTGCGGTGGTAGAGGAGTTTATGAAGAAGAATAGAAAATTAGGGATAGGAATAGTCTCCTCTGTTCAGAATTCTGCCAGGTTACAGTCTTTAGTAAGAAAAGGAACGATTTTTGACCTCACTGAAGAACGACGATGACTCATAAATTCTGCAGCAGCAGAGAATTGAATAAAGAAGTGAATTATTGGAGAAAACATTACGAGATCTTCTTCTCCTGGGTCGGTTCTTTAATGGCGGTCAGGCCTTTTCTCCTTGAGTTTCCCACTGGTAGTAGTGGAGGGTGACATTTCCCGCACGCAACGTTGAAGATCGCACCACGGAAAAACGATCGGACCGTTAAAGAGGGGTGGAAATAAACAAAGGGGAGAGATCGGCTACGGTGATTCTAGGGAAAAAAGACACGTGGTGGGAGGTGATAGGAATAATATTTGGATAGAAAACTATATAAGTCAACGGTGAGGCGTGTCGAGATTTAATTGGATGGAAGTTTATGCTTACGGTGAGGTGGAGCATAGAAAAAAATAGTGATTGGGTTGGGGAATCCGAGGAAACGGGCGTGCTAGCTAGAACTACGGGATATTGTTAATCACGACGGATTTTATTGGGCCTCAATCCATAACTATAATAATTACAATATGATTATTATTTATCAAATTGCTAACTTATATTTTGGGGGAAAAAAAAAATTGCTAACTTATATTTCCATAAATAATCCAGTAAAAAAAAAAAAAAAAACTCATTTCGGTTGTTGAACGTTTTTTTTTTCTGATTTTTTAAAAAATTGTTTAATTAATGTTTAACATGATTTGGACGGAATATATCATACAACAAATAAATACGGTAAATTACAGTCGAATAAATTTTTTAATGATGTTGGAGATTCGAACAAATTTCTAACTATTTGTAGTATTCACATAATTAAAATCCATTGATTGACTTTCGCACCTAGGTGATTATGTTCATTTAAACGCTCATTTGGGCCATTTGGATGGATCATGGATATAATCTCAAATTACATCATATGTTAAGTCGTTTTTTACAAATCAAACAATATATTTTGAAGTCTATTGTAATATGAATTTACATTATAACTCTATTCATTGTGATGTGAGGTATATAATCTTTGTATTGTTTTTAATGTATTTCACGACTCATTATTGTAATAAAAAATAAATAATGCGCATTATATTATGTTCATATAAAACTAGTACTTTTTTCATTTTTAAGAAAAATATGATAAAAATATATAAAATGTTCCAATAAATATAATTGTAATAGCTATGTAAAATTAGTTTTAATATTAGTTTTTTATAGTTCATAATTAGATTATACGTATTAACACACAAAATATAAAGTTTAAGAAGTAAATTGGTTGTTCTCAAAACAAACACTATAATCAAACATTACAATCTATATTACATCACAACTAAAAACTACAAATCTAACATTACATTACTTAATTCATATTACTTGTAATATCACATTTCAATTAATCTCATGTTATATCCATTCAAACACTTCCTAATTTGGTGTTTTGATGGATGTAATGTGGGATGTAATCTCAGTTTATGTCACACATTATGTCGTTTGACAAACTAAACAATGTAATGTGAAGTCCCTTATGATATGAGTTTATATCCAAACTCTATTCACTGTAATGTGATATTGCATCAAAAAACTGACGTAATGTGAAGTTACATCAAAGATTACCTAGTGTTTATTATTATTTATTAAATAGTTAAAATACTTTATATGATATTTATTGTTTATTCTACTATTATTTTTATTTTTTATATATATATACTTCATGATTCATTATTATAATAAATAATAATATGCACATGATGTTCATACAAAATGAATAAAAAAATTTGTATCATTTCTTTATGAAATTCATCTTATAAAACTATACAAATGTTTCGATTAATATAATTTTAATAGCTATGCAAATTTAGTTTTATAGTCTATGAATAGAATATACATATCAAACACAAAATTTAAAAAGTAAGTTAGTTATTCCCAACATATATATTCGTTTAGATATTTTTATGTTAAATTATAATATACTTTTATATATTAGTATAAGAATAATAAATTCATATCTCAATTCACAATGCAAAGCATATATCAAAATTTTAATCTAACTTTACATTTTTTTTTGGTAAATAAACTTTATATTATTTAACTCACATTATTTGTAATTTTATATTTTAAATAATTTCACTTTACTTTCAAGTTACATCCAACCGTACATTTCAAATGTTATAAATCTCATTTAATGCTTAAATATAATATATAAATATCAACAACAAAATTGATGGATTTCAAAATGTCTTGAATGAAGAGTAGATATAGTCATATAGAATAGATGCATATAGTATCTTTATTGAATCATATATGATCTTCTTTCCCCGGATAAAAACACAGTTCAAAATTCAAATACAAGTACTACAGTGTATGATCACTATCTTACTTTAAGTTTTAACATGTAATAAATATGTTACAGTAACCTAACAAAAAAACTATATATATATATATACCACGTGCTTCATAAATTATTGAACCAACTAAGTAAAAAAAGTTGTGAGTTGAGTTACATAATGATACACGCCTTTTTCTTTATTATATGAGACTTATTGCTACGACTTATTACATAATAAAAAAAGAAGATGTTATATATGGAGATTTTTATAGTAATATATAATATCACATGTGTATAATTTACATATATTCTTATAATAAATTACTACAAAAATTAAGTATACATATTATTCTAATATATTGATTTAAAAATAAACTATACGCAACATGTCATTAGAATCGTCAGTAATGCTTTTAAATAAATCTTATTTTTGTATTATTAATAAATAAATAAAGTTACATAGAAGGCAACATGTGACTGTGAGTATTATGTTACCTTTACATTCCTAGATATCAAAGTAACCAAACAAGTCACGGTAATCTACACATAATTTAAGTATTTACTCAGTTATTATTGTCAACTAAGCCTAAAGCAATCGGTGGTCTCGGTTTCAAGGAACTTCAATCGTTTAACATAGCTCTCCTTACAAAGATGGCTTGGCGATTCGAACAATACCCGAATGCTCATTGGGTGCGTACTCTAAAAGGGATCTATTTCCCTCACCATGATTTTCGATACGCTACAAAAGGGGGACGAGCTTCTTGGGCGTGGACGAGCTTGCTTGCGAGGCGTGATGTACTTATGGAAAATGGCTTGTGGACTATAGGGAATCGACAACGAGTCAATATATACACTGACTCATGGATACCAGAGCTTCCTGATTTTAGACTCAACAACCATGACCAATTTTCCCTTCATGGCGAACAAAAGGTGGTGGATCTTCTAGAATCACATCATGCAAGATGGGACCAATCAGCTCTCCAGCTTCGATTTTCACTGGAGGAGACAAGGGCAATTCAACATGTCCATATTAATGCAGATCAAGGGGTTGATACGGTTATTTGGCCTTTCAGTAAAACTGGAGATGCTACAGTAAAATCAGTCTATCACCGCATAGTGGAAAATCGTCTTGGAGGTGGACACGCAGCAGTTCCCATTCATACTCGGTGGAAAGATATTTGGGTCATGCGAACCATTCCCAAGGTACGATCTTTTTTATGGCGTCTTCATTCAGGTGCTATAGCGGTTAAAAACGAATTGTGTCGTCGAGGAGTGGATGTTGATTCACGATGCCCCATTTGCGAGAATAATGAAACACCGGAGCATACGATGTTTGGGTGTAGTTGGACCACTCCGGCGTGGTTCGCAACACTCAATATTCGGCACAATGAATCCCTTGCTGTGTCCATGAGAGAGTGGTTTGAACAATTTATAGCGGCCGATGAACTTTCCAAGAAAGAAAAGGAGGTGAGATGGTCGCTCGTGGGAGTAGTCTCGTGGCTAATATGGAAAGAGCGCTGTCGAGCTATGTTTGCTAACGAGATGCCAAACCCTACTAATACGGTGGCCCAAGCTTTGAAGATTCGCAATGAGTATTGGGAGACCCGACGAAAAATGACTACAAATGAGTTGGGCAACCCGACTGAAAGTCAACTAGAAGTTTGGAATGCGCCCGAACAAGGCGTAATCAAACTTAACTGTGATGCTTCGTGGGAAGAGAGCTCTAAAACTGGAGGTATCAGAGTTGTCGCACGTGATGAGTGTGGTCTTGTAAAATGAGGCCTAAACCGTTTCACACACCGCCAAGGTGAGCTTACGTTAGAAACCTTAGCGATTCATGAGGCGTTACGATTAGCTTTGCAGGAAGGATGGCACCATATTATAGTTGAATCTGATTCGAAAGAGGCTATTGAATCATCGCAAATGAACCGATTATGTTATTGGCGGATAAAACATATGGTGGTTAGCATTCGCAAGATGGTGAGTGAATTTTCAAGCGTTCGTTGGAGCTCGATATCGCGAAAAGAAAATGAAGCTCCTAATTGGATTGCTATCCAATCTAGAAAGAGGTCGTGCCTTAATAATTGAGTGATTGTACCCCCGCCCTCTCTTTTATTGTTACTCAATAAGGATCGACGATGTGATCCGCCTTGAACTTTGTTGTTTTAATTTTTCCATTACTATGAATACATTCATTTGGGCAAAAAAAAAAAAACCCGTAGATCGCAATCCAACCGTGTTTAAATAATTATTTGTCCCATTTGGCTAAAAATTACAAATCATACCACAATTAGACTGTAATCAAATCGTCACGATCAAACCAAACCGGGTATTATTTATATTTATATATCCTAAAAAGATAATTATCATTAATTAATCATCAATTCATCACCACTAGAAAAATGCACAACGTTATAGTGTGGACTAATACGGTGTTTTCTGTTATGAATTTAACGAGTCAAGCTACTTGTAAGTTACTCGAAATCGAGTAAGTCGATATTTGAATTCGACTTAATAAATTCCGAGTCTTGTAGAGCTTGAATAGAGATTTTTTTTTTGAAGCTGAGTCGAGTACGAGTTCAGTGGTACTCGACTCGAAAGGCTCGTGAGCCTATTCGAGCTTTTTTGTTTTGTCTTTTCGAGTCGAGTTCGAATTTATTCGAGCTTTACATGATATTATATATATGTATATTCAATTCAAGTCGCGAGATCGAGCTCGAGCCAAAAGACTAATCGAGTCTAGTTCGAGTTCGAACTAAGGTGCACCATTTATGATTTAATTGAATTTTAAACTTATCGAGCCGAGTCTAGCCGAGCTCGAACATGTCGAGTATCGAATTGAGTCGAGTTCGAGCTTAAATTTTTTTAAATTCGGCCGAGTTCGAACTCGAATAAAGTGAGTCGAGATTACTAAATACTCGGTTCGTTTATAACCTATTTCCGGGTGGCATCTGATTCTCCCGACCCGCAATACCCAAGATCCGATACGGAACTCAAACTGAATCATTAATCGGGAAATTAGGGCGCCATAATAACACTTTTCAAGTCCGCTTACTGCTCATGCTGTCCGAAGCTCGGCCCTCGACACATCCTTCTTCCTCGTCTATGTGTTCTCCGCAAGAATTTCGTCTCCAATTTCGATTCTTGCCAGCCTATCATCTTCCAGCTCACACTGACTATACCGCCTCAACGAGTTTTCTGGCGCCAAAGTTTCTTTTCGCGGGCCAGAAGCAGCTTCACTGAGTTGCGTCACTGTTCTCGATTGCGCTGACGAATCACTTCTCTCGAGCTGCGGTTGATACTTTTGGAAGGGGCTTTCAGTTCAGGAGGCAGGGATGGACTATGGAGTGTCGGACAGCAGCGGTAAGTTCACAAGAGTTGCTAAATTTGATCTGTTCCTTCTCAAGGGTTAAGTTTTAGCGAAACCCTGATTATTTTTTTTTGGTTACAAAATCCATTCTCGTAATTTGGGTCTTTAGTTGGAGAGTGATGCCGGTCAGTGAATTGTTAGTTCGATTCAGTAAATAGAAGAGATTTTCAAGGATTGGTGCATTGGAAGTCTTGTTAGGGTAAAAAGGTTGTTTTTTGAGCACTGGGGATATTTATAGCATATCCTCTACTCAATTGATCTTGGTAGAGTCCGGCGTGAGAGTTTGGTGCAGTGGAAGATGAATTGGTTTTGGAGGGTTTCTGCAGTGGTTGTAGACAATGTTGAGACTTTAAGAGTTCTTGAACTTGGAAATTAGTTTTGATCCATTCATTCATCAAATCATATGCCATGTCAGTTCACTATCTTGGCTTTAAGTGATACTATTGCAACATCAATTGTCACGGTACGGTACAAAGGAGTATCCGATACACCCAAGAGAGTTGAATTTTTTAAATTAATAATTTATAACATCTAAGTAGCTAACAATATAGTAAACTTGAATATGGCTATGCATTTATTGAATGTGAATTCTTCTTTCATATGGTTGGGGCACTATCCCATTTAGATCATTCTCAGTTTTGTAATTTAGTCATTCTTCATGTTCAAGAACATTCTTCGATACTGGCCTTGTCTTTACTTGCAGGAACAGACGATGATCTCCCTCCAACCCATCGCAGTAGATTTCAGAAAGGGCCCCGAGCTACTGTCAATATGCGTTCTGCGATTGTTGGCCCTGGGCCATTACCTGTTATGCACGGAGATATGGAAACCCAGATCCACCTTATTGAACAAGAAGCATACTATTCACTCATTCGGGCCTTCAAAGCTCAGTCTGATACTATCTCATGGGTAAGTTTGTTGAGTTACTTCCCAATATTCCATTATACGTTACTACTTCCTCCAGTCTCTTGTCAAGATGGGTTAATGTGCATTCTCTTCTTAACCCTTTTTAGGAAATGGAAAGTTTAATAACTGAACTTCGGAAAGAGCTGAGAGTATCAGATGACGAACACAGTAAAATTCTTTCTAGGGTCAATGCTGATGAGACAATTCGAAGAATAAGGTTTGTTTGTGACAATCCGTTGCTAACATTTGTTTGAATCTCAGTTAGTCATTTTAATTGATATAATTCCTTGTAATTGTGTCACCAGGGAGTGGAGAAAGTCAAATGGGCATCAACCTGTGATCATTAATACATCTCAACCCATTATTGACTTTGCACCTAGTCCCACTGTTTCGGCATCTCGCAAGAAACAGAAAACATCCCAATCTACAGCCCCTTTACCTATGGTTGCACCTCCTCCAATAATGCATCCGCCTATGCCACCGTCTTCAGGAACATTGAGGCGAGGACCCCCTCCTGGTGCCAAAACCAAGAGGCCAAAAACAGTAAGTCATTTTCTTGTTACGTTGTTGTGTGTGTAAGGAAATTATACATGTCAATTCATTACTGACATATTTTGCTGCATCAATCAAGTCCATGCAGCACCCTTCTGCAGGGGTTACTGGAAGAATCATGGGTGCCAATCAGCGCACATCGGGTGAACCTGCTGCAGCATTAACTTATGACCCACTTCCCATAATAGGAAAGAAAGTTTGGACTCGGTGGCCTGATGATAATAACTTCTACGAAGCTGTAATTACTGATTATAATCCTGCTGAGGTACTTCCACTCTACTGCTTAGGGTGTTTAATAATCTATTGGGAGCATTGAGCTGATTTGTACCCTATTCTTTTCCGTCTGATAGGGACGCCATGCACTTGTGTATGATATCAAAACAGCAGATGAAGCATGGGAGTGGGTCAATCTCAAAGAGGTAATTCAAGAGGCTTAATCATGCTTTGATGTAGTTTTGATACTTTCTTTTGGCATCTAGGTCTTCTGTTAAAAAAATGTTCAACTTTTTATCACATGCAATCAGACTTAAGATCGGTACAATTGCCTGCGCCGCCCTCTTTAATTTACTGTATTTTAGAATTTGTTTGCTTGTGCTATTGGTAAATTTCATGCATTCACGTTAACTTTTATTTATAACTGCAGTCTTAGATTGAGGTGAGAGATCTTCAAAAGTTTTGACCAGTAAGACCATATGTGGTAATCCTTTTGTGTAAATGGTTCGAACTGGAGTTTTCCAAAAGGGAAATGCATGGCACTGACAGCTGTTAAATTTATACGCCTCATATTTATAGTGCAGTGTACGCATTCACTTCATTTTCCCTTTATCTAGATATCACCCGATGATATTCGGTGGGAAGGTGAGGATCCTGGAGCTTTGTCCCGGAAAGGTCGCCCCGGTCCTGGCCGTGGAGTCAAGAAGAATATGGGGCGTGGTGGTGGTCCGAGTTCAGGAAGAGGTAGAGGGACCACAAAGGGTGGATCCAAGAAAGAAGTTTCTATATCTCAGAACGGCGTTGGAAGAAAAGTAACGGGAAAAATACAAATACTCCACACTGATACTCTTATTAAAGAGGTAAGGAGCAGATCAAACAATTTTGAGAGATTAGTTTTGGAAAAATTTCTGATGGTCTATCTTGGTATATAGGTGGAGAGTGTTATTGCATCAAGTCAACCGGATCCTGCAGACATTGAGAGAGCTAAGAAAATCTTGAAGGTAAGGCTCTTGTGTAAGCTATATAGTCTTTGCATGTTTTATCTTCTTGGTGTAGGAATCCGATTTTTGTACTGTCTTAGCATCAAAGATCTTCTTTTTTTTTTTGTCATAATGAAGGAGCATGAGGAAGCTTTGGTGGACGCAATTGCCAAGCTTGAAGATGTATCGGACGGTGAAAGTGGTAATAATTAACGAATTGCTTTTTCACCGTAACTGTATATTAACTGCTGTCATAACTGTATTTTACTACATGGCTGCTTAACCTTTGATGATCTTGTACTTGTGAAATTATCTCTTTGTTCCATAAATAAGTCTAGTTGTTGAGTAGTGAGTGATATAATAGCAGACTTTATTGAGTTAATTTTCCTGTTTTATCTGTTCTAGGTTCTGTGCAGTTATATATAGGTAGTTTTCATTTATTAAGTGTGTTGCAGAATGACTTGGTGGCTTTTGTTGGTTTTTTTTTATATGATTGTTTCTTATGAAACATGATTGATTTGCCCAATTGTTCCTACTTTATGAATTTTCAGGAGAATCTATAAAGTATCCATATGGAATATGCAACTGTTCAATTAATGGGCCTTTTGCAACTGTACAATGACAATGAAATGTAACTGCCAGTTGGAGTAAAAGTTATTATGCCAATGTTGTTCTTTTGTAAGAATCCCTTTTCATTGTTCTTCTTTCTGCCTTATGAATCAGATGGTAAAGAACCTCCTCGGGGACCGTGATCCCGGTTCAAGGCGCTTCTCATGGACTTCTGGAGAATGTGTCGTATGATTATGGCGTCTTCGTAGTATAGTATAGATAACTGCTACATTAGTAGAACGCGCTTCTGTTATGTTGTAGTTCGGGTGGCGATTATTTATCAGCTTAGTAGTGTTTCTAGCAAGATAGCCAGTCCTCTGTATGTGAATTTATCTATATATATAACCTGGTCAGATCAGAGATTCCTTGTACATGTTTCTTACATAGTAAAATTCAACATTCTGGTATATCTGTAATAACTCTTGTTGGATGAAGAATGCCCGGTTTTCGTGTCCCTGCCAACCGAATTTAAGCATTATAAGTAACTTGTCTTCCAAGAAAATTATAATATCTGTGAGATGATAACCAAAAACAGATGAAAGAAGATACCTGACAACTTCAAACCTGAAAGCAAGTAGCTTTCATTACATATAATCAAGACCGAAAAATCGAACTAGAATCCTTATATCTCTAACAGTCAGAAGAAAGCTACCACCTTTAGATTCCCTTGAAACATTCATGTGTTTGATGCTGCTAACTGCTAGCTATAGGATTACTATGAATTAAGAACCTATAAACTGTCTGATGTTTCACCAATGTTGAAATTTGGTGCCTGAACACTATAGATGGCCCGGTTCAGAATCCTATTAGCAATTGAGATCACTCAATAAAGTAAGTTCTTTACCATATATATGTAATCCTTCCTAGGATTTGTATCATATATATACCAATATAATTCAAAAAATCCGAGTCCTCCAATTTAGGCAAAACTATTGATTCAGAAAAGGAAGGGTTAAGAAGCTATAAACTGTCTGAGATTTGCTCTATGTGAGATTTTAGTGTCTGAAGTTAAATTGTTGATATTGACTGTCTGAAGTTTTAACTTTGTTGAAATTTGGTTTTTCGTCCATTTTTACTGTCAAATTTGGATTTTTTATCGGATCATGTATAACCAAATTCTGTCAATTTTAACATCAAATTTGGATGGAGACAGCAAATTTTAATAAAGTTGAAACTTCAGACAGTCAACATCGACAATTTAAACTTCAGACACCAGAATTACACATATGGCAAACTTCAGACAGTTTTTAGGTTTTAACCCGAAAATGAAAGATAAAGAGGAAGCTGATGATATAAGTATAAACTTTGGAAATTTGACATCTTCCTGTAATATTCAAGAATTTAATTCCTGAAAAGGAATACAAAACTAGTTCTCCATCTATTTCTGGCATATCCAGTCCAGAAAAGAGGCTCAGTTTGTTGTCAATTGGCTAAGCAAGTACCATTTTGTATGATCAATCATTTAAGTCAAATCAATTGTCATCCAGATACATACATAAGCAGAAAAAATATCATTTTTTTTCAAGAGAAACTTTAAGAGGATGAATGCATACTGGAGTTGTGCTGATGCGCAGGAGAATCTTGAGGCGTTTGCTCTTCTTCATCGGATCTGGTTATGGAATCGGAAACTGCTGTTTCGTTCTTCAGTTGAATTGGGAACAAGGAGAAATAGCGATCGTTCGTTGGCCATCTTCTTGCTTATGCCGTCGCCATCAGCCAACCAATTTCTTGTCTAGTGAAGTCTATTTCTTATCTACTATGTATATCTTTATTAATAATAAAAGGTTAATAACCTAATATGGAATGTCCGAAATTTCAACATTGTTATATAAGAGGTCTACGTTAATTTTTTCCGTTAAAACTGACGGAAGTTGGTCACGTGTTTGGCATGTGATCGGAAATAAAATTAAATTAAAAAATTGTCATTCTATCAAAGTGTGCACCTCACATGCTTGAAATGAAAAGACGAAAATACATCCTCTCACATGCTTGAAATGAAAAAACGAAAATGCCCCAATCATGGCCGGCTAGCACCCGCGGCCGCCGACCACCACCCAAGGCCGACGACGACCACCAATCAGGTCGGCCACCTCAATCGGGGCCAGCAGCCCCAATTGGGGCTATTAGCCCCGATTCGGGCCACAGAGGGCTCCGACCGAGCCCTCTGTGGCTCAATCGGAGCCAGGGGCCCCCGATCAAGAGCCTACTGGCCCCGACTGAGCCACAGAGAGCTCGGTCGGAGCCCTCTGCGGCCCGAATCGAAGCCAGCAGCCCCAATTGGTCTTACACACGTGAATTATCAAACTTGCCACGCCGCAGACTGGTCTCAAAGATATTATAAGAGTTTCACAATGAAAATTTGCAAAATCATGCTAATCTAAGCAAACATAAAAATGAAAAAAGAGTAAGTACTCACTGGAACCCATGTACCAACAAGAATTTCAGCACTCGCAGCAGCTAGAGATTTAGCTACTCCAGCTATGAATGCCCTCTTTCCTAGAGATAGATTATAGAGTGAGTAAATCAGCCAGGTGGCTTAAAAAAATTCCCTCAACTAAATAACAAATTAACTACTTATACTCAAGAATCATGTGTTGATATACTATATGCATTGTGTGTCTATAACTTAGGAAAATAATCCCATTTTCACAATAAAGGACGATGGATTCAGTTACGAATCAAGATTGTCTTATCCACACATTACAAGTTACAAAAATATAAATTCAAAAATAGCACACATAATGCTAGTTACTAAGCAGAGGGAAGTATAAAACAAAGCAAATACATGATACAAAGCAAATACATGATACAAAGCAAAATGCTATAGCATTTTTAGGAGGTCCACCAGTAGAAGATATGCATGGTCTAACAGTGGCCATTTGCAGGCCACATGCTGTGATTGTTGTCATTTTTATCGAATTGAGTAGCATGCAGAAGGAAATGTAACTAAATCAACAGAAATAAACACATTACAGATACCTCCTTGGATGTGACCCTGAAGCTAATATCTCAGCATATAATAGGTTACAGCATTTGTATTGTTCCACTCAATTAGTTCAGCAAACTTCCCTTTACAGCAAACTATCTTGATGGAAAGTTAGTTTCCACTATGTATAATTTTCGAGCCAATCAAAATTCGCAATTTTGACTTTGGTAAAATCTTATCCACATTGCAGTACCCAATTACTTGATAAGCTTTCCTTTGGAAATTGGAATTACCTCACATCAATTTTTTTTTTAATAACAGTATATATTTATTGAATATAATTAAATAAAACTATTAAAGAGTAAATATTATTAGAAATACTTAAAAGTGTATAAATATTAACTTTAAAAAGTACAAATTATATACAACCATTATGAATTCTCTTAGTGAGCCAAAAAGAAAAATATATGAATTCTCTTGCAATTGTGCACCATAATGTGTGCACAAATGCAATTTGCATATGAGAGATACAACAAAATTTGTTGTATACGTTAAAACCATAACTAAACTACAGGAAAAAAAAAAACTATTTATTTATGATGAAAAACCGAAAAAACATCCTATGGAAGGTCCACTTAACGAAATATATGGAGTTTGTTTCATTTTCTTTGTCAGTTACTATCATAAGCTATAACATAGCGTATGATAAGATAAGCGGACTACAATTATAAGAAGATCAAGAACTCAGTAAAACATTATACCACTCTTTTCGGAGATTTACAAGGTAACGAAGACAAAATCCACTGCGCTTTTCATGTCATCTTCAATCTCGATCCACGCTTCTGTACACTCCCTTTCTATATATACACATCTCCAATCTCTGTATCTATTAACAAATCCACCATATTATTCTTCAAACTTGCAGATTATCAAAACGTGATCATTTACAGTATTATTAGCACACGTGCGTTAATTCTCCTGCATGCCTGCGTTATATATTCCGGACCAAGATTGTTGTTTCGACAAGTTAAGGGGAGGAGCATTATTGCCGTTCTAATAATCGCGAAAACACACGATTTCGGATTTCATTTGTTTGGAAAGTTCGATTTCTGACCATAAATGACAAAAAATCCTGGTGCGAGTTCGAGTTTCGTAGTCACAGGACCAGTGTTTGTACCGACCGACACGCAGTCGTCGCCCTCGCCGGAGTTCTACATTATTTTATCAGCTAGACGGTTTCGCCCAAGGTATATATATATATATTATATATATATATATAGGGTTAATAGGTCTTTTGGTCCATGATGTTTGACAATTTTTAGGTTTTGGTCATGATGTTTTTTTCCCTAGTTTTGGTACTATATGTTTGCAAATTTTTTCTAGTTTTGATCCGACCGTTACATTCCGTCCATTTTTTGACATGTACAAGTCACGTGATCCATCCTAAATTTTCTATTTTGTTCAATTTAGTCCATCTAATACTTTCCTAACTTTTTTTTGTTCAATTTAGTCCCGAAGTTTCATAAATTCAATTGGACCTATTGTCCAATTGGTTTCAATTTTGAAACTTCGTGACTAAATTGAACAAAAAAAAGGTTAAGAAAGTATTAGAGGACTAAATTTAAAGTTTAGAGTGGATCACATGACTTGAACATGTTAAAAAATGGACGGAATGTAGCGGTTAGACCAAAACTAGAAAAAATCTGCAAACATATGGTACCAAAACTAGGGAAAAAAAACATCATTAACCAAAACCCAAAAGTTGTCAAACATCATGGACCAAAAGACCTATTAACATACGATCGGAAATTTAGATATGTTTTGAATTGTGTCACATTGGCTTACTATATAATTTCGTGAATTAATTTACTGTTGTTAATTAATTATCTAAGGTTGTATTTTATTTGAATGATGATCAACCAGATAAATTATCAACTTTACTATTTCATTCACAACAATGGCGGCTAACATGGAGCTTAACAACCCTAACGACGAGTGCATATTCAAGGTTAGTTTTTTTTTTTTTTTTCATCAGTCAAAAAAAAATGTAAATTTAATGATATTGTTTTTGGCCATTTTTTTTAAAATAATATTGGATGTGAACGAATTTGTTGGTGCGAATCAGGCGAGAGAAGACATTGGTGCAGCCGGAACCGAACAGCCTGAGCCGAAGAAATGCGAGGACGAAATTGAAGTAGTTGTTGAAAAGAAGGTGAAATCAAAAGGAGGATGGAAGTGGACTTCCATATTGCTTGGTAAGTATTATTCATTCGGAATTTGTCGGATAGAGAGTAGTCGGCTGATGAATGGTTGAAAAATTGCAGCAAACCAAGCATTGGCGACACTAACGTTCTTCGGGGTGGGAGTGAACCTGGTTCTGTTCCTAACCCGGGTGATGGGTCAGAAAAATGCGCAGGCGGCTAACAGTATCAGTAAGTGGACCGGGACGGTTTATCTGTGCTCGCTCATCAGCGCGTTTCTCAGCGACTCGTATTGGGGCCGGTTCTTGACTTGCGCCATCTTTCAAGGCATCCTCGTCTTGGTAAGTAATGCATCTTGTACTGCTACGTTAATCAAATTAGTGCATGCGCTGACTATCAAATGTGATATATGTTCGCAAATAAAAACATGAACATTATGTGGCTAAATGAGACTAGAATGCTCATTTTGTTTAAAAAACTAACATGCATAAATTATAAACCATAAAAGGAATGTGCTTTTATACACAAATAATAGAAATTAATAAATAATCTTAAAAAAAATAGTTTGTTTTGCCACATATTAATAGTTATCACGGGGTCTTGTGTAGAATTTTATTTAAATTTTTTTTATGTATAATGTTATTAACTTGCAAAAGAAAAAAATTGATTTTAAAATAAAAAATATAATTACAATAATATATTCATGTTATTGATTTTTTACAATAACATAAGTAATTTAGACTATATGATAACTTATATTATTCGAAAGGTCTTCAATTCTATATTTTATAGGTAAGAAACGGTTTGTAAATTATATATATATATATATATATATATATATATATATATACTTTTAATTACGATATTCAATGTAAATACTATTATTTAATAACGTGAATGCTTCCGATACTTTTTAAAACTTTAGAATCACCAGTTGTGTCCCTTAAAAAAATACGTATTTAAGGTTAGAAACTCTAGAATTGATTTTAAACTTTAGACTCATTATGTGTGATTATCAATGTAGGGCGCATCTCTGCTCTCGATCGCAACCGACATCTTCCTCATCAAGCCTAAAGGATGCGGCGACGGGACCCTCCAATGCAAACCGGCCTCCACCGCCGGGACCGTAATCTTCTACCTCTCGATCTACCTGGTCGCCCTAGGGTACGGTGGGCACCAACCAACCCTAGCCACCTTCGGGGCGGACCAGTTCGACGATTCAAACCCTAAATCCCAGGCCTCAAAGGCCGCCTTCTTCGGCTACTTCTACTTTGCCCTAAATGTCGGGTCCCTTTTCTCGAACACCGTCCTCGTCTACTTCGAGGACAACGGGGAGTGGACGCTAGGGTTTATTGTCTCGGCCGGAGCAGCCGTGTTAGGGTTAGTGTCGTTTTTGGCGCCGTATAAACGGTATCGGTATGTTAAAGCGAGTGGGAACCCACTGCCACGTGTCGCTCAGGTGTTTGTCGCTACGGTTCGGAAATGGAGCGTCGAGCCCGCTAAGGGTAATGAGCTTTACGAGTTGGAAGGGTCGGTTTCCGCCATTAAAGGAAGCAGGAAGATTCATCATAGTGAAGAGTTCAAGTTAGTCATTTTTAATTTTACTGACGGTTATTAAAATTGGGTTTTTACTGACGGTTGTTAAAACTGAACTTTTACTAACGATTTATAAAATGTGGGCTTTTACTAACTAATCCAAAAATTGGACTTTTACTAACTAATCCAAAAATTGGATTTTTACTAACTACTGCTCAAAATTGGCCTTTTACCGACGGTTTCTAAAAACTGGGCTTTTACCGACGTTCCTAAAAATTAATACGATTTCTAAAAAATGGACTTTTACTGACGATAACAGGTTTATGGACAAGGCAGCCACGATCACGGAACACGATCGTCACGTGAACAACCCGTGGCGGCTATGCACTGTGACGCAAGTCGAGGAAGCCAAATGCGTTATGAGGATGATGCCGATATGGTGTTGTACGATCATATACTCGGTCATTTTCACACAGATGGCTTCACTCTTCGTTGAACAGGGCGACGTGATGAACACCAAGGTCGGGAACTTCCACCTCCCGGCGGCGAGCATGTCCACATTCGACATCTTGAGTGTCCTCATCTGCACCGGCCTTTACCAACAGGTCCTCGTCCCATTGGTAGGGCGTTTCACCGGAAACCCTAAAGGCATGTCTGAGCTCCAGAGGATGGGAGTCGGGATCATCGTGGGACTTTTAGCGATGGTAGCCGCGGGAGTCACAGAGATCGCAAGACTCAGGTACGTGTTTAGGGTTTTTTTTGGTAGAAAAAGAGGAATAATATTAGAAGAGAAAGTTGCACTGATTCAAGACGAACAGTTCAACTGAAGTCCAAAACAATCTAGTTGCTACTTCTAATTAAATGGGGTTCGCAGAGACTTTTAAGTTATACGAACTTTTTTCATCCGTATACTCAATTTATACTAATTTTCTTTCCAGATACATCACTCCGAACGAGAAACGTAGCTCTCTGAGCGTGTTCTGGCAGGTCCCACAGTACGTCCTGGTAGGAGCATCCGAGGTTTTCATGTATGTCGGGCAGCTCGAGTTTTTCAACTCTCAGGCGCCGGACGGGATTAAGAGCTTCGGAAGTTCGTTATGCATGGCTTCGATCTCGATCGGGAACTACGTAAGTAGTATGTTGGTGTTTATAGTGACGGCAATTACCGCACGTGGGGATAGCCATGGGTGGATCCCTGAGAACCTTAACCACGGCCACATCGACCGGTTCTACTTCTTGATCGCGGGTCTAGCCGTCGTGGACTTTGTGATCTACCTGGTGCTTGCCAAGTGGTACAAAGGAACCAACTTTGATGAGGGAAGCAGCAATGGGGTTGAGCCGCGAAAGGAAGATGGAGAAAGTAGCAGGGTCTAGGTTGTTAGGAGAAGAAGCTGCGGGTGTGACAGTTTTTTTAAGGAAAGTTGAGGGCTCATTTAGTCAATAAAACAATAATGAATAATGAAACATGGATTGAGATGTATGATTTTATTAAAATAAAAGTGAAACATTATTCATCTACTTGTCTTCTTTTCCTATTTTCTAGGATTAGTAAATCTCATGTTTCATCAATATTATTTTTTACTGCAACATGTATTTTTCTCGTATTACATTTTAAACGTTAATTTTAACCGTTAAATAGTCACAAGACTTGCACACTAAACATTATTTTTGTTCAGTTTGTACCCCAATTTATAATTTTGTTCAAATCGAATATTTAACTCAATTGACGTAACACGAGTTAAGCCCATGATTAAGTCCGACCGTTAATAGAGTCACCTGACCTAATCGACCATAATCATGGTCGGACTTAGCCCTAAATTCGACCCGAGCAAGGTCCGACCATGATTAGAGTACGACTAGGTCAATGTTAATCAATAACCAATCAATGTACTAGCCATTGTTGCCTCTTGACTATATTATTCTTCGGCTAACTTAGCTTCAACTATATTAGCCGACCCTAACCATGGTCAGACCTAGTCAAGGATCCGACCTGAGGTAGATCCGACCATGGTTAGGGTACGACTAGGTCAATGTTAATCAATAATCAATCAATGACTCAATATACTAGCCACTAGAGCCTCTTGACTATATTATAATGCAATTGGCAAAACAGCAGCATACAAAGTTAAGCAGATATGCAGAGAAAAAAAAAAAAAAACAGTAATAGATTCCCAAGGTACTCAACCTCAACTGCCATATCTATTAATAATGGACAAAACCAAGATCATGTTCATCAAATCAGTAGATAAGAATCCTATAGAAGTCACTTAAAACTGCAATACCTCTCAGTAAACATGACTTAAAGATAGAGTTTTTACACACTAGATGTGTTGAGTTCATGAGCTCCGTGTGCAAAGTGGCATTTATCTCCAAAAGTGCAGGTACCTTTCATGAAGTTATCGCACAGCTTCGTCTTGAAATTACTCCCCGGTTGATGCCCGCCCTTTTGATGTCCGCCCTGCCTCTTCCCTGCTGAATGTCCGAACGACGATCTTGCATTCCCGATAAGCTCCTGAACCATGGCATGAGCCTGCTGTATCTGCTCAAACGAACCCTCTAGCTCGATATTCCTCAAATTGGGATCAGATTCGTGGTCTCTAATCGCCAGCTTAGCCCCAGTCAATCTACAAACCTGCTTTGAATTCACACCATTTTTCCCAATTATGGCTCCGGTGAGCTTTGAGTCGATGCTGATCTTAGCAGTGGCAATGGCCCCAAAATTTGCAGCAGGACCTTGTGGAGGATGGTGAGATGGAGGAGGAGGATGATGATCGTATCTGCCTCTGTTCATGGCACGAGGGTCATCATAGGAGGGGGCAGATGGTTTCCCGAGCTCCCATTCACCGTGAGCAAAATGGCATTTGTCGCCAAATTTGCAGCCTTCAGCTGAGTTGAATTTGTTGCAGATTCGGTTCTTTACAGTTGGAGAGGGAGCATCTGCTGAGATTCGAGGAGGGGGCTGATGATGTGGAATGGGCGGGTTGGGCGCGAAATTCTGCATCTGAGACACTGCTTTGAAGCCCCCAGGTATGTAATGCTGAAAGTGACATGATTCGCCAAATGGACATCCAGAAGTGCTGGGGGGTAAAAATCACTTGTATCAGATAATGTAATCACAAAGAATATCTCCAAACTTCAACTGAAATATTTCCACATATTGTATTGTTTAAGCATATGTATGGAAAGCGTCAAGATTAGCTCATAGAGCTCCATCAAATTCTGGACAATAAGTAGAGTACAGTACATATTTAAAAATGTAAACAAGTATCTATTTGGGAATAATCAATTCATTATAAAAAACAACCACAAAAAAAGCTTGAAGTGTAAGATATTTAATCACAAAATCCTCTAGTTAATAAGCATGTAAATAACACATCTCTACTTATGATGCGTGATTGTGTTTTTTTCATCAGTAGTCAGTACCAATTAATTGGCTGGAATCATGAGATACTCCACGCAAGTAGTATTTGAAGTTTGAAATCAAGGCAGAAGTGTAAATTCAAAATGAATCATTAAGTGCAAGTTCAACATGAAACATGGGGTGTAAATTCAAAATGAATCATGGAGTGATTGCCCATATTAGCAAAGATTTCCCTGCTCTAGACATCCTCTTGTTGAGTATGGTAAGAATCCAAGTTTACATAGAAAAATCCAATAGATTCCTCATTGAGTACCCTTTCCAATCCAGCTTCATTGCTGAAGCTAGAGAAGGTTACTTCCAGCAGAACTTTTTTACCTGGTTATTGGGGTTCAAAGAATTTCAGAAGGAAAGAAGTTCAAAATACAGCATAAAATTATGTCCAATGTTGGCCAATGATATTGACATCCATCTGAAAAGAAGAATGCCAGCCAAATTCACCAAATTTATGTGCAATTTATGATGCATTTAGTAACTGAAATTGCTCCAGCCACAAGCACAATCTCAGCGATCCATTTACATTACACTTCAAGTGATTTATGCGATTCCAACCAATCCTTTCTGATCAATCTTTTCTGTTCAATATCTTTCTTAGATTCAAAGACAGAGCAACCTGTACACTTTAACTTCCAGTTCATTAGTTACCACAAAGTTTATTTAACTTAATCTCAAGCAGTATAAATTGCTGGTATATTATAAGCATTACAAACAGATTACAGTTGTATTTTGGATGGGTTAGATTTGAACCTGAAAAATTTTGTGCATGGCTTCGATTTGCTTCCTAAACCAGATCCAAATGACTCTCCTTCTGTTGCACAACATTGATTAAGTTCTCAGTCAACAATTCAATTTTTCTTTACCTCAACTCTGTGTATTAAATTACAACAAATCTTTTGCTTATAAAATATAAGGTAACTTAATATCCATCAAGTGTTTCTGAAAATTCAAACTTGTGAAAGCAAATCACTAGCACAGTGAGTATGAAAGCATATTACTAACAAAGACTCCCACTAAACCACAAACTTCTGACCATGATAAAGACTTTCTTAATAGAGAAACATGCTGATTAAGTGATGTCATACTTCAGATCCAGATCTTGTTGGTCTTTCATTTTGGTCAAACCCATCATATTTGGAATTTAACCACAATAAACTACTTCTCAAGAAAAAAAAAGCTCGAAGAGAAAAAGAAAACAAGAGAAAAAGGGAAATCAATATTTTTTTTGCTTAGATTTGCAACCATCAAAATAAGCAATTGATACGACTGGCTGGCAAAACATCAGCAGCTAATTTATCTATACACTTTTCAAATCAAACCTTAACCCTAAATTTCCATATCGCAATTAAAGCAATCAAGCATAAAGCCATGAAATTGGACATGAACCATGAAGTATGGGAAGCAAATTTCAAGTAAGTAAGAGAAGGGAGTGATAGACGAACCGTGCTTGTGCTTTTTCGCACCTCCATTGCCGTTCAATGCTGCTTCACGCCTCCCCCTCTTGTGACCTCCATCAAACTCCATTATTTCAGTTGAGTATACAGTAGGAGAGAAGTCTGTACTTGCGTACTCGTGTGAGGTAGAAGATGACTGAAGAGTAAGCAAGCGAGTGAAATCGAACAAGGCAAACCCTATGTAGTAGAGGGAAAAGGGGACGGAGCTAGGGTTTGAAAAAGAAGGAAAGGTAAGAAATTTCGCGGTGGATAAAATAGAATAGGACAGAGAGAGGGAAAGAAACACAGCGCGGCGGCTAATCGGCTATGCACGACCGCACGTGCGATCAATTTTCCAACAACTAAATGGGCTCTCTCCAAAAGATAAAACAACTAAATTGGTTTAGTATAAGCTTAATTAATTGGGCCGAAAAATTGACTTTCATATTACTTGTTAGTTTTTACAAAATTTCCTCAAAGTAATTATACAGTTAATCATTGAAAAAAATGTGGCAAAAAAAAAATCATTGAAAACTTGAAGGGTTGATAAGTATCATAATCAACTGTTATTAATTATAAGTTTAAAATTATATAAAAAATGCTGTTAATTTTCATATTGCTAACCTTGAAAAAAAAAAATAGTCAGCTCACCTAAGAAACTCATACAAAAAACAAAATGGTAATTGAACAAATTGCTAATTGGAGTATTTGTTGAACATTTTGTTAGTTTAAATTTAACATGTGTATAAATTGTTAGCTTGATTTTTTTTTGAATATTTTGCTGATATATACAGATTACTAGCTATATTGGGATTTTTCTCTAATTTGGACATGGATGGGTCAAGTGTAGGGCCGGCGATGGTGAGGGTATGATGCGAATAGCACTAATACCATAACCATACCATATTTTTTTTCACTCATATCATAACCATAACCATAACCACTGCGGTTATGATTCTTCATACCATAACCATAACCATGGTTTTTAACCACGATTAAACCATTTAACCACAATCATTCAAACTAATACAACATCATTGTTTCATACAAGAAAAGTAAACATACATTCATTGTTTCATACACAAAATCCAAATTAAACATAACTTCATTGTTTCACTTAATTAAAAAAACACGTATTCAATTGCCTAACACTTGCGATCGTCGATCCTCATTCGTCATCACTTCCAATCGTGGTTACCTAATAATAAGAAATATAGACAAAAAAATGGTGGGTGGGAAAGGGAACGGAATAATAATTATAATATTTGACTAATAATTAAAGTATAATAATAATGTATATATATATATAACATTATAAGTATTATATATATATAAATTAATATTATATATATAAAGGTGATGGTTATAACCGCGGTTATGGACTGAATATCATAACCATAACCATAACCATTGCGGTTACAAGATTCATCACCATAACCTCCCCTCACCATAATGGTGCAGTTAACCATTGCGGTAAATGATGCGAATAACCATAGTTATTTGATTTTCACCGCACCATTGCCGGCTCTAGTCAAGTGCTAGTCATATGATGAAAAATAGCCAATATTTGTCCGACCAACTAAACATCAACTAAACAATTTGTTCGATTGTTTAAACATCAACTAGCAATTTGTTGTGTTTTGTCCATCACGTGCTAGACATGTAATCCACTACGTCCAAATTAAACGAAAATAACAACAAAATTAGGAATTTGTACATATGCTAAATTTGAACTAAAAACGTTCAAAAGAAAATTTCAATTAGCAAAGTGTTTAACTATCCAAACATGCTTAGTAATTTGATAATTAACCCAAAACTCAATGGGGTAATTGATATGAAATGTATCTTCCATATTACTCTAAGCAGCTTCATTTGATAATGTGACCAATACCTACTGAAATAAATGGTTATTACTCACTCAATCCTTATTGTTTACATTAGACTACACAATACAAGTTGGGTAAAAAAATCCAATAATTTAGTAGATTTAATTGACTTATCTAATGATATATTGTATCATACTAGTTCATTAATCTTTTCAATTATATAATTCATCTCAGTATACATACATTATTTTTTTGAGAAAAAAAAAAACACATCTTGCACAAGGAAAACAGTGACTTCAATAACCAGAATATATTCACATGGGTTAAGAACACAATAGGGGTCTGAATGTTTGCCCATGTTGCCAAAAATGGTCTGAATTGAAAAAACGTATTATTAAAGGCCTGAATTTTGAGTTTTGTGTATAAGTGAGGTCTCCGTCTATTTTTTCTGTTAAAAGTGACGGAACTACGTGAAATGACAAAATTACCCTTTTGCAATTATTATACAATTTATCAGTTTAATTAATGAAATGTGAAATGTCTAAAATACCCCTGCACACTAATTATGCCCTAAGGCCACCACAGCCACCGACCACCACCCTAGCTCCGGCGACCACCACTCCAGCTCCGGCAACCACCACCCCAGCTCCGGCGACCTCCGGCGACCCAAAAAGCTCCGATCGGAGCTTTGTGGCCCCAAATCGGAGCTTTTTTGGTCGTCGGAGGGGGTGGTGGTCGCCGGAGATGGGTGGTGGTCGCCGGAGCCGGGTGGTCGCCGGAGCTGTGGTGGTTTAAAGGGTATTTTCGTCTTTTTAGGTCAAACATGTGAGGGACACACTCAAGTCAAAGGGCATTTTCGGGTTTTCAAATTATTTTCGGTCACATGCTTGGCATGTGACCACTTTCCGTCACTTTTAACAGAAAAAATAGACGGAGACCTCACTTATACACAAAACTCAAAATTCAAGCCTTAATAATACGTTTTTTCAATTCAGACCCCTTTTGGCAATATGGGCAAACATTCATGCCACTATTGTGTTATTAACCCTATTCACATTGAAGACCAACATCCTATGCAATTGTCATCAAAAGAACCTTGCATCCTGTCATGAATGACAATTAATTACACATGATTTAATCTTGGTTGTGTTTCATAGTTCATATCAAACCCTAAACACGTCTTCTGCAACAACCATATCTACGAATTTGTCGTCCTCACGTGGGAGGCAATAGATGGTCACGTGCAAATAATCATGAAGAACAATACGTTAGTAGATTGATTCAAAAATTCTTGGCAAAATAAATTCTCAATTTCTATAAAAACTTATTATCATGAATTCATGATTGCTAACCCTATATAATCAACATTTTAAGACCATGTCCACTTTGAAATTTTATTATACGTTTTAATTATTTTGATATAACAGTTTTATATATAACGAACAGCGTACGCAGTGTCAAATCAACCGATACATTTCTTATATATATTTGTAATATTTTTAATCTGCTTTCATATTTGCTTTATTTCATAGATTTATATCCTATTGTTGAATGTACCTAACCATCTTATGACATCACGTGATAATTGTTAGTGATTTAATTTAAATGCCATGACATAGTCAATAAAAGGGGCTAAGTTCGAATCATTTAACAAGTTAGGGGACTAGATTAGGAATTATTAAAGGAAGGGGACTGAAGTACGAGCCCTACAAAGATGATTTAGCTGAGAAATGAGAACCAATCAGCGCCATTCCCGCGTTTCGCTCATTGCCGGTTTGGCCTCTCAGCTACTGCCGTTCATCTCCCTGATTCCGGCGAGTTGCGGTTAACATTTCCGTCGGCGGTCGAGTCCACTGTATTGTTGATTTTGGTCACAGAAGGAAGGAAATGAAACGCTGTTACTCCACGCTGAAACGACCACTCAACTCCAACGGTCCTACCATTCTTGCTTCCATGTTCAATTCGTGCAATTCCATGGACCAAGTTAAGCAGCTTCATGCTCATATGGTGATAACGGGCCTTGTCTTGAACCCCGTGGAAGCTAGCAAGCTGCTGAAACTGCTGACAGGATCGAGCTTCGGTTGTCTCACGTATGCCCAGAACCTGTTTGATCAAATTCCTAATAAAAATTGTGATCTTTTCCTTTACAACAACATGATCAAAGCCCATTCTATGAGCTCTGCTTCTGTTCAAAATTCTCTTTTGCTCTTCCAATCTCTTATGAGGGATTCTTGCTTCCGGCCGAACCAATACACTTTCGTGTTTCTCTTCAAAGCTTGTGGTAGTGGGTTGGGAGTTTTTGAAGGTGAACAAGTACGGGTTCATGCGCTTAAGTTTGGGTTGGAAGAGAACTTATTTGTTGCTAATTCTTTGATTGGGATGTACGCTGATTGGGGTTTGGTTAATGAGGCCACTAGGGTGTTTGATTCGAGAGTGAACCGAGATATGTTTTCCTGGAATATAATGCTCAATGGGTATATCCAATCACATAAAATGGACGAAGCTAAGGAATTCTTCGATAAAATGCCAAAACAGGATGTAGTTTCATGGAGTAGCCTGATGGCTGGTTATGTGCAGGTATGAATATGAGGTACCACACCATTTTCAATATTTGATTTGTCTTTCTGAAAGTTCGTTTCTTTTTTATTTTTCCTCAAAGAAGTGTTGGATCGGGATGCATATTCTATCGTTCTATGCTGTTCTGTAGAGTGTTTTTGCTTGTGGAGCTGCTTTGACATAATTCAAATTCTTCAGGTGGGTCATTTTGTGGAAGCCCTGGATCTTTTCCACGAGATGCTGCAGAAAGGGTCAACCCCAAATCAATTTACCCTGGTAAGCGCCCTTACAGCGTGTGCAAATATAGTTGCATTAGTTCAAGGGAGGTGGATCCACGTTTACATTGACAAAAGCGAAGTAAAGATGAATGAACGTCTACTTGCTAGCTTGATTGACATGTATGCAAAATGTGGTGAGGTAGAATTTGCATACAAGGTTTTTCAAGATGCATATGGTTTTAACAAGAAGGTTTGGCCTTGGAACGCCATGATTGGTGGGTTTGCTATGCATGGAAAGTCTGAAGAAGCTATCCATCTATTTGAACAAATGAAGGTACACAAAGTCTCTCCTAACAAAGTCACATTTGTGTCATTGTTGAATGCTTGCAGCCATGGTAACATGGTTGAGGAGGGTAAAAGGTATTTCAAATCAATGGTAAGCTCTTATGGAATTGAACCGGAAATCGAGCATTATGGATGTATGGTAGATTTATTTGGTCGGGCTGGGCGGTTAGGTGAAGCTGAAGAGATTATCTCAAACTTGCCAGTAACTCCAGATGCAGCCATATGGGGTGCTTTACTCGGTGCTTGTAGAATTCATAAGGATATTGAAAGAGGTGAGAGAATTGGGAAAATCATGAAAGATTTGGACCCTAACCATGTTGGCTGTCAAATTCTACTGCGAAATATTTATTCTGCCTCTGGAAACTACAGAGAAGCTAAGGTTTTGACGGAGAAGGTTGAATCGGTCGGGCGAAAGAAAATTCCAGGTTGCAGCTCCATTGAGCTCAATGGTGAGTTCCATCAGTTCCTCGTGGGTGATCGATCTCACCCTCATACTAAGCAGCTCTATTCATTCCTCGATGACATGGCAGTCAAGCTGAAAATTGCAGGGTACATTCCTGAAGTTACAGAAGTGTTGCTTGACATAGATGATGAGGAAGATAAAGAGACTGCTCTTTTGAAGCACAGTGAGAAGCTAGCAATTGCTTTCGGAATAATGAATACGCCACCTGGAACCACGATTCGAATAGTAAAGAATTTAAGAGTTTGCAGTGATTGCCATGCAGCAACAAAGTTTATCTCCAAGGTTTACTGCAGAGAGATTGTTGTCAGGGATAGATTAAGATATCACCATTTTCAGGATGGAGTTTGTTCGTGCAAAGATTATTGGTAGACGTTGTGGTCGAGTCCATCAGAGAGGATTTATAAAAGAAGGTATAAATTCCTCTCATCCCTGAACAAATTATGTTATTTCTAAAATGTTGGGTTACCAGTTATATACTTATATTCACTTGTCTGGAGACTGGAGTATGAATAATCTCCCAAGTATAATCTGTAAAGTTAGTTGATTTTGATGGAGGGTAAAATATGCAATTTGGTGTAACTTTGGGGTGTGAGTTTTCGTTTTGAAAATGTAAGGGTGCATTTGCAGTACGCTGTAAAGGTTCCTTAATTATTATTATTATTATTTTTGCCAACGAAGGTTCCTTGAGAGTTGAGGGCTTGAGGCTGTTGAGCAGCTTGAGCTTACACACCTGCTATCAAGTGAGAAACTTCACTTCCCAGTATCTCCTCTGTCCATCATTTTACGTGTGGGTGAAAGTACGTTGCCAAATAACGAGAACCGTATAATATTTGATCCAAGATCGCAGCTTCGGGACTGTAATTGCAGGAATTGACAATGGGGAGCCGAACCCAGATCGCCATTCTCGGTGCTGGCATCTTCGTGAGGACCCAGTATATCCCCAGACTTGCCGAGATCTCCGATCTGGTTCTCGTCAAGGCCATTTGGAGCCGCTCTGAGGTACTTCTTCCTCCTTGGATGCAGAGACGAATTTTTGTATGCTGTTTTGTATGTTTAGCCGATGTATTCCTTTGTTACATAGCTATAATTTGGTTATCGCCTCAAGCTTGGTCTGTCTTTGAGAGAATGTGATTGGTACTAAATCACCACAAAGGAATGAATACAATGAAACTTACTGTGGTGATTTTTGTGAACACGGAAGAAATATCATAATTTCATGTCATTGACATAAGATGTGTTATTTGTAAAATCTATAAATCTACGTTGTTAGGGTTATGTGTTTGAAAGACTTTACATGCAGTACGTAATCAGGCATTGTCTATTTGGAGAATTGCAGTTTCTGTGCTAGTTTATGCTTCCGTTTATTTATTATGCTTCATTTGTTTCAGGAATCAGCCAGAGGTGCAGTTGAGATTGCACGGAAGCACTTCTCTGAAGTGGAATGCAGGTGGGGCGATGAGGGTCTTCAGGCGATCATCCAAGATAGTTCAATCCCTGCTGTTGCAGTTGTTTTAGCTGGGCAAACTCAGGTATCTCCTGATTCTTGTTCTGCTTTGATCGTTAACTATGAGAAATTCATTATCTTATTTGCCAATTTTTATTTAGTTCATGACAGGGTTTTACTTTTATGTGATTTTGCAGGTTGATATGTCACTGCGACTGCTTAAGGCAGGAAAGCACGTTCTTCAAGGTGAGATATGCTACTAACAAACATAAAGGTTGTCACTAAATTTTATTATTTTATATTCTCCAAGACCTTTTCTTTTGAGATTCTGGGACCATTCTTCTAAGTAGAACTAGAATCCTTGGGTCTTGGCTCTTAGAACAAGATCCCGGTGAAGAAGTGCGTAGTTCCACTTCTCATTCTACTTACAGCTAATTTGCTTGCCTTAATCCTAAAAGTATGCCGTGACATACTGTATTCAGATAAAGTGTTTCTATAATTTGCAATGCACTAAATTTCATCATTTTGTTTTGACATGTCAATTGCTTTGCTGGTTAACTTCATGGCTCTGAAGAAAAACCTGCCGCAGCTTGTAAGTTTCTAAGCAACTGAATCTGGTCATTTTTGTTATTTGTGTTACTGATTATGCTCTTTTCAGTTTTATATCTCACATTCATTTAAAATCTGCGTTATACTACCACTGATTTGTTGATTCAGCGGGATAAAGAAGTCCAATCATATGTGAACTAGAAGCTCTATTTCTTATTTTTGCTTACATAAACGAGAAAGACGATCCTTACGGTTGAGGCTTAATCTTTTCTGCTGGTTGAATTTTGAAATAATGCAGCATTCATTAATCTGTTCTGTCTTGATATTGTCTGTTATGGGGTCCCTTTATTTCAACCCTGCTGAAGATTTTAAATCCCAGGGAATGGCAATATTCTGATAGAGGCCTGAAATCTCAGTAATATTTTCAATTTTACAGCTATAAATGAGATAGAAACTGCACTTGCGAGCTATAAGTCGATTAGCCAGAACTCCGCTTCTAAACCAATTTGGGCTGTGGCTGAAAATTATCGGTTTGAGCCTGCATTTGTTGAGGTAATCTGTAGTAATTCTTGATGTTTCAACTATTCTATATATCTCTCAACCATTTGAGAAACTTGTTTATTGCATGTACAGAGTAAAAGACTGGTGGGTGATATTGGGGACATGATGAGTGTCCAAGTTATTGTTGAAGGATCAATGAACAGTTCCAATCCATATTTCTCAAGCTCCTGGAGGCGTAATTTTACTGTATGTCAAATTTTCTCTTGTGATGAATTTTGCCTCATGGATTTGATCGCTCATACAAATTCATGATGAATTTTAATGCATGGACTCTTCTAACTTGAATTAAAGTATTTTGATTTCATGCTATCCTCATGGAAAAAAATAAAAAATCATTCCTGTGAAGGTCTCTGTAGAACTACTATATTTCACAGACCTATTTTTTTACCTGGATTGACAATTTCCTTCATCATTGCAGGGTGGTTTCATTCTCGATATGGGAGTTCATTTCATTGCAGGATTAAGAATGGTAATTTCTCAGTCGAATAGCTATTTCCTGCTAATAAGTGTAATTTAAGCTGACTTCAATATAACACATCATTTCTGCTAAAGAAGCTTCCTTATTGTTCACCAGACATTAACTTTTTCTGCTATATCACTCTAGTTGTTGCTATTTGCCTACTGTTCTTCACAAGTTAGAAACAACTTGTTGCCCAGAAGTCTTGGTTCCAGTGCGTGAAGTATTTAAAGTACTTTCTTAATTGCCGTCATAGTTCGAATTCAAACAAATAAGCTCAGAACTGTCACTATCAATGGCATCTGCATCCATTAGATACAATTGACATACAAACTGAAGAGCTAGACAACACAATTAGAGGACTGACGGGTTGATTTTGTTATTGTTCCTCCTATTGAGCAGCTTGTTGGATGTGAAATAAACTCTCTGTCAGCTACAACTTCTCACGTGGATGTGACTTTACCTCCTCCAGATAACATATGTTCTTCCTTGTTAGTCTCTGAATACATTTTTCTTAATTAGAGGTGGACCATTCTAAGACTGTGGAACTAAATTCACCAAGTGAAATACCCTTGAATTGCAGTCAACTGGAGAATGGATGTTCTGGGGTTTTTGTAATGATTGTATCATCTAGATCACCCAAGGCAAGTTTCACGTTGATGACCTTGCGCTTATATTGTTCATCTCTTATCAACTTTATGCTGGGTAGGTTACCAATCCCTACACAGTCGAGTGATTGATGATAAGAAGGCTCAATATTTGTAGGTAATATGGCGGGTTGTTGGCTTGAAGGGGACAGTGCAGGTTGAGCGAGGAAATGTAGATGGGAAACACGGTTACATGGTATTATTCCCATACGCTTTCAATCAAAACGTTGAAGCTCAGATGCCTCGCAAGTTCCAAAATTTTCTTCTTGACAACTTGATTTATCGATTCTGAAGAAACTGATTACCATCATGTTTCGTGTTTCTGCCACAGGTTTTGTTTTACGGTGCTGATGGTTCGAACAAACACACCTTCTATCCATTCAGTGGAGTGACTGAAGAACTCAAGGCATTTCTTCATGATGTATCTGTTAAGGTATAGTATGCAATATTCCGTTCCGATAAGACAAGTTTTTTCGAGTTGCATTAGGTTTGGGACCTCAAATTTGATTTTGTTGCAGAAGGAGAGTGATTACGAGCCAGAACCTCGATGCTCATTCATCGAAGGAGCTAGGGATGTGGCTGTGCTCGATGCAATGCTTGAATCTGGAAATAAACATGGCGAACTAGTCCGTCTGAGAAAGTTCTAGCTTCAAAATAGATTCAATTTGCAGCATTTCTCCTACTGACTGATGGTAACTGTTTCTACCAAAATTGATTGCTTTGTTGCAGAGATTAGATATTCTTTATTTGAGGGCAAATGGCTAAAATACCCTTGGTACCGGAAAAAATCTTATAACAAGCACAATGCTATACCCATGACAATTTATTAAAACAACCTTGCCCTTTTGAGGTTTGACCCCAAGAATAAAAACACACTATCTATGTTAGTGAAGCTACTGACTTGTATCTGCAAAGAACTTTGCACCTCAAGACCCTGTCCCCAACATAAAACCCCGGTGCCACCATGACCTTAACCCGAACCGAACCCGACCCGCTATACCTCCGTTGCCTATCTGCAACCATATCTTCCATGTATAGCTGATCAAAGCTTCTGCTTTCTTCAACCCTGAGAATAGAGACAGGTGGGTTGAAAGAGAAAGCTAGCAGATGAACCAGCCAGACACATTTGGCCACAGCAAAGAATGCCTGAAGAAGCTGCTCCGGCCATGGCCGGGTCCACTTCAGTGCAGTGACAATACAGTTCATTTTCTGGTCACAGAACATGCTGAACTCTTCGCTGTAGTACTTAGTCCCTTTCATCAGCACCTCATTCCAGCTCAGCTTCCTGAGTGAAACAAAGGAACCGTACCGTGCCTGTCTGTCCTGGCACGGGTCCAGCAACTTGGAGCAGCCATTGTTGCGAAACATGCAGTTCTCGAAATCCCGGTAAAGGGTTTCATTCATTATTGCTTCTAGATGGCATAATGACACTGCCCTTGAGGATCTGGAATCGAGCAGTGATACGTTATATGGCTGCAGAAGTGAGTTTAGATTGTCCGTCAAGGTATCATCTGCTAGGAGAATCTTACAGAACTGCTTCACTGAGAATCTTGATTCTGATACCATCTGCAAGAAGTTCTCTGTCAAGATTTCTTCATCGGCAAGATTCCTAGTACCAGGTTTAGGGATCTTGACTTCAGTCAGAGCCGTCTTTAGCCCATCGCAGTAAGTCTCCAACTGCTCGAGCTTCTGCCTCAACTCCTCCATTGCAGACTTCATCTCCATAGCCTCGAGCACTGCTGCTTCTCTGTGCTTGTTCGCTTCTATCAGCTCCTTCTTTAGTACCTTCAACTCCTCAGGTTCATTGTTGTGCTTCTTCTTCAGCTTTGGAAACAGTCTCCCAAGGAAGTCTCCACGGCTTTTAGAACTATTCGAATTCTTGCAGATTGTTGCAATTACAGGCTTCGAATTGAGTTCTTCGATATTGTGAGACGAGACGGATTTGAAATCTCCCATGCTGTTTCTCCGCCTTCTGGACTTGTAAAAACTCTCTATTGCAGGTGAGTTCTGAAGAGAAGATGGATTCTTGAAGATAGAAGATTTGTTCACAGATTTCTGATCCTCTGCCGCCCAGACCTGACCGGATTCATCCCAAGATTCCGGCAGTGTACGGATTTTCAGTTCCGGTTGGTGATAACCTGGAACTACATCTTCATAACTCTGTCAATGGCAATAGGTTTATTAGTTCATCATCTTCATTCATAACAGAGCTTCAGGTGTTAGTAGTTTATCATCTTCAAAACCCGAAAAGCAACACACCCACATGGAAATTTCCATTTTTTTCAACAATTCAACAACATGGTATCCGTAAAGTTAGCATCTTTAGCACAAAGAAGGATTAAAGTTTAGTTTTTTAAGAACTTACAGGGGTGAAAACAGGGTAGCCTTGAGCAGAGAAGCAGGATGGGGATGGAAGAACAGGGGAGGAAGTGTTTTTTTGCAGTAGAGTAGCATGGAGAGCTCGGAGCTCCACGGTTTTGGCAATGGCGGCATGCATTTCTTCCCGGCTGAGATTTGGAGAGAACGAAGCTGCGGCGGCCATGGACAGAGAGGAGACGTTGTTGCAGAGTGAATAATAATGGAAGGTTGCTTTAACAATAGCGAAAAGTCGGTGGTCGAACGTCTGGATTTGATTGGAGGAAGAAGATGAAGATCATATCTAGTTATGATGTGAAGGAAGAATCTTGGAGAACCAGAAGAAGAAGAAAGGGTACAGACAGGGATTGTAACGAATCGAAGGAGGAAGGCTCTGTTTTGTCATTGTCCAAATTGAATTTGTGGGATGGCCACCATGTGCAGTAGAAGAAGAAACTAGAGATGAAGAAAATGAAAGACTAGTTTTTTTTTTTTTGTCATAGCTTTGTTTAGTTAATTGATACTTTTCACTTTTTCATCCGATTATGACATTAAATTGTACTTTAAAGTAATAATAAGAGTTACGAACTTAAAAGCACTATGAAGTAAATTTTTTGGGTAACAACTTATAAACTGTCTGAGGTTTGTTCTATGTGAAATTTTGGTGTCTGAAGTTTAAATTGTTAATATTGGATGTCTGAAGTTTTCAACTTTGGTGAAATTTGGTATTCCGTCCATTTTTTCTGTCAAATTTGACAGAATGGTGCGAAAAAAATTGTCCCTGATACTTTTATGTTTACTCCGGCCACACCCTACTCCAGCCGACCGCCACCCTACTCCGGCCACACCCTACTCCAGCCGACCGCCACCCTACTCCAGCCTGCCACCCAACTAGGGTAAATTTTGAAATTTTTTTTTTATTGAGTCACGTGACAAGCACATGACCAAGTTCTGTCAATTTTAACAGTAAATTTGGACGGAGACACCAAATTTCAACAAAGTTGAAATTTTAGACAGTCGTTATCAACAATTTAAACTTCAGACACTAAATCTCACATAGAGCAAACTTCAGACAGTTTATAGGTTCTTAACTCAAATTGTTTTTGGCAAGAGAAATGAATTAACTATTAGTGGCGACCCTAGACCCATCCCGCTACGTTTTTTTCGAGCTTTCATGCTCACGTCTGAGGTTTTTTTATCTCGACCAGACATTGCGAGTAACAACTAACCTCGTCAACGTAGCCCCACCAGCAGCCTAGTAAGTCAAAATGCTGGCTCGTGTTCAGTTCTACACGCATCCTCATACGCCTGACGCGATGCGTGCGTCATGCAGGACCTAATATTTTTTAAATAGGTCTGAAATATAGTTATTTTGCAATTTTAACTTTAAATTTTTAAGTCAAAATTATTCATAAAAGTTAAAAGTAACATATTTAATACTGCGGTCATCGAATAAAAAAAACAAAACAAAACTAAGACACAAAATTGTAATATGATGCTTTGTATTGTGTTTAGGCTTTAGGGTTTTAAGTTTTAACATTTGTTTTTGCCATGAAAAGCAAGGAGTAGTTAAGTTTCTTTTTCCTTAATGGAGGATTAGTTGGGCTTTCCTAACTCTAGCGAATACTAAACATATCTCATGATATTTTATTGCAAAATTTGACATTTATAAAATATTATTTTATAATGTTAGTGGGGGACTAAAGTTAGTAAAACCTAGCTAAATGGCCGCCCGTATTATCCGGACCACAAAACCAAACTTAAGAACGAAGTAATATTTAGGTAGAATACCAAAATATGGTCGATTGTTAAATTATGCATATTGAAATTTGTGTGACTGAAAATTGTTTTTCTTTATTCTTTTTTTATAATCTAATGCATTATTTCGTCATCTAATTACAAATTCAACTGTATTTTAGTTTTAAAATACCCAATATTTAGGGAAAATTGCTCAATGTTTGCTAACTCAAATACAAATACAAGGTATGGTGAGTTTCAGATACAAAAATATCAAATAACGCTCTTCTCAAGTGCGCAATGGGCGTTGCGCAACTGTCAAGTGCGCTATATCGAGTAATCTAACAGTAATTACGTAGCGCAACTGTCAAGTGTTATAAACGTTTATAATTGTTGGATGGTTGGAGAGTATGAAGATAGCAATCATTTCATTGTATTAAACATGATAAGAAGGTTGCTTAACCATTACAATGATGGAGGCTCCTTTATATAGAAGACCTCTAGTACTAGAATGCAAAACCCTACGAACATTAGGGACTAAAGTCCAAATACTAGAACTAACGTAAGACTAACATAATTAGATAATAACCCCCATATTAGATATCCTAATATATCTAATAAGTGTGCTACGTAATTAATGCTAATTACTCGATCTAACAGAAATTAACGTAATGTAGCACACTTGACAAGTGCGCAACTGCTGTAGCGCAAGTGCACTATTAGAGTATTTTGGTCTCTGAAATTCACTATACCTTGTATTTGTATTTGAATTTGAATTTGAATTACCAAACATAGGCATTTAATATTAATGATTTTTCACAATATTTAGTTTGTATTTTTTATTATAATATTAGTTAATATAATTTAAGTTTTTTTTTTTTTTGCCACCACATAATTTATGAGTTGGGTAATGCCAATTGCCAACTATGCAGACAAAAGCCAACCCAATAACTAGATGCAATGCCCAACATCACAAAATTACGATGGCTAAATGACAAGGCCATCAATTATCATTGCAATTTATTGGTTAAATAAGAAGAATCCATTATCCTTTTATAGGAAAATTATTGGCAATCTTATATATGTACTAATTTTTACATATGTCATACCGATTAAACATCATTCTTAAATTAAGCAGACAATATGATATATGTCGAAATCTGATAAGACTAATTATGTAAATATGAGAATACCTCACGCTCTCAAGGATTATCTATACCAATAAAAAAAAAATCGAAAACTATATAATATAGTATAACAGTTCAACGTTTCATTAATTAATCAAATGTTAGGGTTTAAACCTTGTCGGTGACCATGCACTACTAAAAATATAATTATCACCGACTAGGGATGGCAACGGGTCACGGGTACCCGCGACCCGCGGGGCGGGTTCGGGTTTGGGTTCACGACGACCCGCCGACCCGACCCGAGCTTTCATTTTACATACATATTTAATATATATATATATTATATAAAACTATACGGGTAATATAACACATAGTTAAAATAACAATTATTCTAATGAATGGAGTGATTTATATTTGGATTATGAGTTAATTTAATAATTTATGATTTAAATTTGGAGTTGAATTTGGATACGGTAACATAGAATTTAGAATTTAAGATTTAAAATGAAAAATTATACCTCACACGGGTTGACCCGACCCGAAAGTGCATGGGACGGGTCCGGGTCGACCATATTGACCCACGGGGCGGGTCCGGGTCTGGCGATACCCGTCCCGACCCGCCCATTGACATCCCTATCACCGAAAAAAAATATTCCGTCAGTAAATGTATTATGTACCGAAAAAAATTAATATTCATCGGAAATACGATCTATTACCGACGAAAAAATTATTCATCGGTAAAAAGTAGTTTTACCGACAATGTATTAATGCTTGTTGGTAAAAATAATATATATTACCGTATTTTTTCGTCGGTAATAACGTTTTACGCCGAGGAAAATAAATATTGTCGGTAAATATACGTTTTATCGATCTATTTTTTTTTCATCGGTAATCATTAAGAAATTTTAAAAATTAAACTAAGATGTATCACCGACGAAATAATAGATTTGGGGAAAAACTTAATTCTTTGGGAAAAATAAAATAAAATTTAATGTAAATCCGAAATTTTGCAAGGGATATCGTTTCTTATCTAATGACTGGTGTATGTGAAAACGATCGAACGGAATACATTATTATCTTGTTCAATAAGGAATATATATTTTCGGTTGTTATACCAATTTTATTTTATTTATATTATTATTTTGTTTGTTTTTTCATCTTTATTATTTCTTTTTGCATTGCCAAGAGAAATGACAAATGCATAGAGAATAATTTAGGTTGTCGCGATACACAAATATGGGGCCTTATACAATTGGTTGGTAGTGGTACTATAACAAGTTTAGGGCTGACAATTCGTGCGGGCCGTTCGGGTTCGTATCGTGTTATGAGGGTCAGTCTAAATACGGCTAAACCCGGCCCATCATGAAAAATTGGCACAAAAAATTTATAGTAAATTAAATAAAAAAAATTAATATTTAACCATTTTAGTTTAAACTATCGTGTTATCGTGTCGTGCCGTGTTACTAGTATCAAACCCAAACCCGTAATTTTCGTGTCGTGTTCGTGTTCGTGTCGGCCCATCGTGCCGAGGCCAATTTGCCGGCCCTAAACTAGTTGATTTTGATGATTTGACAATTACGCAATTTCCCATGCTATCTACTACGTACGTATATATATATATATATATATATATATATATATATATATATATATATACTTTAGAATAATGTATTTTGCTGCATGGTAAATGGTAATGCAACCCTAATTTTTTAGGGTAAAAATGTAACCTTTCTTTGTATGATTCTCGAAATCAGTTTATTAAATCATGGTAATATTTTGATGACAATAATGTGCATCCATAGTGCGGGTGGGTGATGTTTAGTATATATATATATATATATATATAAGGGTTAACAGGTATTTTGGTCCATGATGTTTGACAATTTTTGGGTTTTGGTTAATGATGTTTTTTTTTACCTAGTTTTGGTACCATATGTTTGCAGATTTTTTCTAGTTTTGGTCCGATCGTTAAATTCCGTCCATTTTTTTACATGTACAAGTCACGTGATCCACCCTAAACTTTCAATTTTGTTCAATTTAGTCCCTCTAATACTTTCCTAACTTTTTTTTTGTTCAATTTAGTCCCAAAGTTTCAAAAATTCAATTGGACCTATTGTCCAATTGGGGTCAATTTTGAAACTTCGGAACTAAATTGAAAAAAAAAGGGTTAAGAAAGTATTAGAGGGACTAAATTTAAAGTTTGGAGTGGATCATGTGACTTTGAACATGTCAAAAAATGGACGGAATGTAACGGTTAGACCAAAACTAGAAAAAATCTGCAAACTTATGGTACCAAAACTAGGTAAAAAATACATCATTGACCAAAACTCAAAAGTTGTCAAACATCATGGACCAAAAGACCTGTTAACCCTATATATAATGGATATGCACAATTTTAAGAATATATTAGTGAATATTAATAAAAATAATATTACTAATGTAATAGTATATTGTAGTTTCCTCCTTTAATTAAGTATCTCTTCATCATAATTGTCACTAAATCCGTTGTAGTCTAGTTGGTCAGGATATTCGGCTCTCACCCGAAAGACCCGGGTTCAAGTCCCGGCAACGGAATTATTATTTTTATTCTTCCTTTTTTTTTTTTCCTTAACATGTCAATAGACAAAGTCCAATGGATTCTAATGAACTGGCCCATATAGTAATTGAATCTCCAGAAACTTGAGGAGGTCGGTTTGTTTGCTTTTCTCCACCGATCGAACACCAAAAAATTCATTTCAAATAAATAATCCATAGTCGAATCGAATCCAGGGAACTTGAACACACGTTGATATCAAAGCTACAACCTTAGCAGAGCGCATTTTCTTCATTTCCTCGGAGATATTCCACGGTTTTCAGCTTCATCGGTTACTTCCGCCAGTGTAAGGTACCAATTTGATTGCTAATGGCTTCTCGATTCCTGTCTGATTCTGGGTTTTGTTATTCATCTTGCACAATCGTGTCTTTCCGCTGTTTGTACCGTCGACGGTTCTAATTCCAGATGGGTGTTGTTGAATGTGATCCCTTGAGCTTTATCTGTTCTAGGCTTCTAGCTCTTGAATTTCTGCTGAATTTCCAGATTATCTGTTCTTGGACCCATTGTTTGATTGATAACAATGTTATGCTGGTTTAGGTATTGGTTTTGTTATTCAAATCAAAATTTGCGGAAATTTGTATATTGATTGCCATAGTTGATCATCTTACCTAATTAGGCACCATAGATACTGCTAAATCTATGAAATTTGGGCATTGGTTAGGAGATTTCCATAGTTGATCAGCTTAGTTAATTAGGCACCTTAGATACTGCTAAATCTATGAAATTTGGGTATTGGTCAGGCGGAAAAGTGGAAAACAATATGTTTTTGTTGTTTAAAACACTAAAATAAATCGAAAAAAGTGAAAAGCAACTAATCTAATTGTTGGGACACCAAATATCAGCATTTTAAATCTGAGAAATTGATTAGCAACGTGACCTATAGTTGAGACTTTTTTAGGTTCTTAACTCTATCATGAATCTCTCACAGTTTCATGTATATAAATATATGTTCTTTACAATGAACAATTTTCAGGTTATAGTTTCTAATATATTTATAACATTTTTCAGATCAATAATGGTAAGAGGATACAAACAAGAACACATCTACAAACATCCTTGGGAGATTGTCACCTCAGCTTCATGGCGCAAATTTGCAGACCCAGAGAACAAACGTGTCCTGTCCCACATCATCGAGGTCGATACCTTGAACCACAAGCTAGAACCAGACACTGGGAAGCTCTACACCACCCGAGCCGTCACAATCCACGTCCCTGGCCCGTGGTTTCTTCGCAAGATTGTGGGCGAAGAAACCTGCCACTGCGTAGAATCCACAGTAGTTGATGGGAAAACAAAGTCGATGCAGCTAACCAGTCGAAACATCAGTCTGCAGAAGTTCATAGAAGTGGAGGAGAAGATCCGGTACGATCCTCATCCTGAAAACCCTAACGAATGGACGCTTTGCAGGCAAGAAACTAGTATAAAGATCAAGCCACTTTCGGCTTTGGCATCCATGGCTGAGAAGGTGGAGCAGAGGTGTGCTGAGAGGTTTCTGCAGAACAGCGCGAAGGGCCGGGAGGTTATGGAGAGGATCTGCAAGTATCTTGAATCTGATTTCGGAGGAATATCGCCTTGAGTTTGTAACTGGATTTCTTGCTTGATGTGTTTGTAAGAAATAAGATAGTTTTGTAGATGCAGGCTCTGAAAGGAGGAGCTGAGGCTGTATTGACAAACATTTTTGCTGATACTGGCTTTTATGAAACAGGCCTTTGATGAAGTTATTGGTCTTTTCAGTTTGGCAAAGATTTCATTTTTCATGTTTGCAAAGAAAAGGGTTAAAAACTTAAAAACAGTCCCAACTGGCCTGGCTAATGTTCCAACTATCAGATTTATTAATTTCCATTTTTTTAGACTTTTGACGTTCAGTAATAAAAACATATTATTTTCCAATTTTCCAGATATCAAATTTGTTACACCTAGTTTCAGCTTAAGACACCGAATATCAACATTTTAAAATGAGATAAAGATTAGTAAACATCACCTATCATTAAGAATATTTATAATTCTTAAAACTAAAGAAAACTTAGCATCAAAGTGTTGTTTTAATCTTTTTCTATTTTATATTAGTCATTGGCTAAGATGGTCAAAACATATTATTTTGGAAAGCTTTATATGATGTAGCATTGCTTTGAAGTCCTCAAGGTACCAACTTGTGAAGCAAAAGCACCACATAAAAGGGGGGAATCACTAAAAGTGAAACAACACAAGCTTGAAACAACACCAAATTGACAAACACAATATGAAATGTAAGAAGTATACAATATACAATAGCTAGCTACAACGGCGCATAACATTCGGACATGCACTAGAATAGGCGAACCGCCGCAATAAAGCAGACCATATCCACTACAACACGACCATATACTCACTCAGACATCATAAAAAACCAGAGAAGAACATCACAACCCAACACTGCTAAGTTTCATCGTACTCAGAAAGGATATTCCTTTCTGTTATGCATTTGCCCTCAACAGGAACAGGGGACTCTAACCTTGTAGATGATATGCAGCAGCAGCAGCCAAATGAATTCACAAAGCATCACTTTTTTCAACACTAGAGAGCCACTTCACTCATATTTTGTCAAGCTTCTCAGCTTTGATGAGTGGGTTGGCTTTAGCAATGGCATCACGACCTGCGGTTCTATAGTCGAAGAGGCACTCGTGCTTATCAGAGTAACGGTGGGTCCCGCAGAAGATGTTGCCGCATCGACAGTTGAAGCCCGTTAAGCCCACCCGCTTCTTGCAGGTGCTGCACCTGGTGGGACCCTCCTTGGGCTTGGTCTCGACTATGGTGTCTGAAGCGACGATATCAGTGGACTGATCTGTTACAGCCGTGGGCTCCACCACAATAGTGAGCTTAGGATCCACCGACAAAGGTATGACCGGCTCGTTCTTTTGGATGCTGCTTGAAGATCCATTGACAATGCTGTCGATAGATGCTTCTGCAAGCTTTGCCTGCTGCTGTTTCAACACCATATCCTTGTGGCACTTGGAGCACATGTTCATGGTTGCTGCGCTTCCAAAGAAACCGCAGTTGTTGATGCACAGAATGGGGCCCTCTGGTGCAGCTTGGCATCCAGTCTCATCATGTTCCATTTTCTTATTGATCCTGTACCCAAAAAATAATAATTTAAAATCGAATATATGAAATAAAATTCTGGAGTTCCAGTTGAAAAAAAGAGAGGGTACTAGTTGAATATGATGCAAGAATTGGATTGAGATAATCATGTCAGCACTGGCAAATGAATGAATACCGAACCCGACAGCATAAATAAGTCATTTCTCTGGGGTTAGACACATCATTCAGTAAGTCCTATAAAGTTTTTGTTTTTTTGTTTTACCAATACCGAACCAAATACGCATTAACAACAACAAACTTACTAGAAGGCGATGCATATTATCAGATAATAGACAGAATTGCAGAATGCAGAAAATTACACACAATTAGCGAGCTTGTACTTTTAGGGGAAAAAAGAAGAAGCATGCTTACACATCATTGCTTACCCCTGTTCTTAAGTCGTTTTTTTTTAATGTTAGAACTAAATATTCTAAAGCTCTAATTTGGGTGTAACTACAGTCGCTCCCTTACAAGGAATTAATAAGGGAGGGCAATTTGATGTAAGATAATAAATCTCCAATAGCTGAAATGGGTAAGACTCTTCATAAGCCAGTTCATAAACAAAGATACATTAGGGATTGATAGATATGAGCTTCAAAGGTCAATGCTAAATTTGAAATGTTTGGTGTAGAATAAGAAGTCCACATAATATTAAATTATTGTTTCAAAGAGGTAGGTTACCAGACAGATGAGATGGGGTATATGAGATTATTATAAAACAATGATTCCCAAACACCTATTTCTTAAGTTTGATGCAAAGGTTACTTACTGGAATCCTAATACCACATAAATTTAAGATGCTAGCTTAACAATTTAAAAAATTGTAAAAAAAAATCTTGTGGCCTAACTGTTAAGAATGTTACAAGCTCAAAGAAAAAAGAGCATCAATGGAGAATACAAGACTAGTCATATAAACATTGCTCATTCCGAATAATAGCTATAAGCTAGTATGTAACTTTAAAGATAACAGTATCAGGAAAGGATTTCCAGTACGAATTTTTTGATCAAGTCAAGGTGTCCATAGATCATACAAGAATTCCACAATTGACTCCTCAAAGCCTCAAACAATGTCAAATTATTTTTATGAATCATATACAAGTTTTATATCCATTCGGTATGAGCTTTAGCACCTGCGCGAAACCTATCAAGCTAGACATGCAATCAATAAGAAGCACGGCTATCAACAATCAAGGAACATAAAGACGTTGGAGGCATCAAGATATATCCAGCACAATCATATTCAATTCCAATAACCTGCCTCGAATGAAGGCCAGGGGACACGATTTGATTCAATTTGGACAAACTTTGCCTGTATCAGCTAATCAAATTCGATTGCTAAATCATAAAAAGCTCAAATTCATCCGTACCCAGAACATTGTTTTCATCCGAAACTTCGAGCTTAGGAAAGAGACAAAGTTTACATATAAACACATGTAAGACACAAGGACACGCGACAAATTGAAAAGAAAAGTCGAAAACCCTAATTTGTCGGCCAGGATGGATAATTCCATAGCCGATCTCCGAACCCAAGATCGCACCAAACAGAAACCCAATCACGATCGACCAGATATGAATCAAAACAATATTTTGAAGGGCCAAAAGGATCGAAACCCTAACCTTGTTTGAAATTGAGGCCGTCGAGGAGATAAGAAGAGAGGGGTATAGAGAGATAAAGAGAGAGAGACACAGCGTCTCCCTCGACAAGATTTAACGGAGGGAGGAAAGGAGGCTTTTTTCTGTGCCAACGATTACGAACGCACTCTACTAATGGGGAGAGAGGGGTTGATGTGGTCGCACGCCATTGGAGAAGCTTGTTGCGTTTCTCTTCCCTTTCTGTCCCTCCAGGTGTCTTGAATTAACGGTTTTGCCACTCTCGACCTGGCCCAACAACCATAAAAGAGAGATCTTTTGTGCTGGTTTCAATTCCTGATAGAGAGTAGAGACATAAACGACTAGAGCTACTTGTAAGCTAATAATTGAAATATACTAAATTATAATATTTAAATTTGCTTCGATTTTTTTTAATATTGAATTGAGTACGAATTTATTTATATTCGATTTAAAGATGTTCACAAGCTTAATCAAATTCTTTTTAAAAAAAACTTATTCGAGTTCAAATGCAAGTTAATTCAAACTTTATATTAGATATAAGGGTTAATAACTAAAAAACTGTCCAATGTTTACCATATGTTAAAATTAAGTGTCTGAAGTTTCAAATGTTAAACTGTAGTGTCTAAGGTTTCAAATTTGTTAAAATGTGGTGTCTTGGTGTGATTACTTTAGAGAAGTCAATTCCGACGAAACCGTCTATCAAATTCGAGCTCCCATACACACTCCCTTCTTATCATCTTGCCGGGACTGTCGCCTAAGAAGTTTGTCATATCCGCGCAAGTAAATCTCGCTCTGTTGTCATTGGAAAATGGCTCTACACCACTCTTCTAGAAACTTTTTTTTAATGTTCAATTTTTGGGTGAAATTTGAAGATTTTGTGAAAAGTAAAGAGTGATGGATTATGAGTGGGTGAGTCTGTTGATGAAAATGATTGAATGGAGATGAAAAGACGCGCATAGACACCAAATTTCAACTAAAATAAAACTTGAGACAGACAATTTTAACATTTCAAACTTCAAAAACCTAATTTTAACATAATAAACATTACAGTTTTTTAGTTATTAAACCCTAGATAAGTTGAGTTTAAGCTCAAACTAATGTGCATAATTTATAGTTTAATTGAATTTTTTTTTAAATTTAGCATGCATGACCGAACTCGAATTAACATGACACCCAGTGAGTTCGAGCTTAAAAAACTGAATCACAAAGTGACGAAGAAATATATAAAAGTATGTCCAAAAAAACCTTAAACAAATTTCAAAATGACAGATTCTTTGCAGAGAGCATGAACCACGCACGATTCAAGAGCTGGATCAGTTATATTTATTCTTCTTTGAATAAAAAATATCTCTGTACCAGAAATTACCAACTTCCCAGTTGTCGGAGAATCAGTGGCGCAATTCAAGTTTGGTATATGCTAAACTCACAACTGCGACACGGCGATTTCTTGCAACCAAACATCACCTTCCCTTCGTTTTCTTTCACTGTACACATTCTCTTGTTCACCTTCGTCCCAAGTTACGTTCTTGTATTGGAAAGTTTCCTCCTTTTTGCTGTTCCATAAAACTCAGATTCCCCCCTCAAGAATTATGATCGAAAGTCTCGGCTTTTGACTGAAATTTCGTCTCTTGAATCTGGGTTTCGAAGGAGCTTCCATGGATTCTCAAGTTATGGTGGCTCTTGGGCTTTCCCTTGTGGGTGGACTTAGTACTTCCATTGGTGAGATATATAGAAGCTTAATCAATGTCTATTACTGTTAACTCTGCTGCAGAAAGCTGAAATGTATAATTGCAATTTGTATGGTTGATTTTTTTTTTTTTTTTTTTTTTTCAGTGTACTGGATGTTTATCAACTATCAAAGCAATGCATAGTAATTCATCTAGAGTTAAGAACTTAAATACAGCTCCAACTATAGGTCTAGTTAGTAATCATTTTTCAAGATTTAAAATGTTGATATTTGATGTCTCAAGTCTCAACTATCAAATTAGTTGATTTTTAAAACTGACGGAACAAAAATATATTTATAAGCATCAATAAGTTCAAACCATAAGCAACTAATCTGATACTTCGAAAAATTGGAAAATAACATGCTTTTGTTGCTTAAAATACCAATTTTAAGGCCAAACCCAGTCGTAAAAGTGGAAATTAACCAATCTTATAGTTGTGACCCCGAATATTAACATTTTAAATCAGGGAAGCGATTAGCAACAAGCCCTATAGTATAGTTGGGACTGTTTTAAGTTCTTAACCCTTGATCTAGACTGGGTGTTTTTGAAGCTATAAATGCTAAACCAAAAAATTACTTACAACCCGGAGCTTTAGGACAGTTGATCAGTGATCCGTAATTTCATAGATACATGTTTGTTTCTTAAAGCATGAGTTGCTCTTTGAATTAGTATCATAATTGCTGAAAGTTGAAGGCTTGACATCCCCAGGATTGCAACTCTTTGGTTCTTGATTGTCTATGCAGAACGATTTTCGTATCTGAAATGCTAATAATCTGTTTACAACAGGAGCATTATTTGTTATTCTGAACGAAACTCCGAATTTGAAGATGCTTGGGCTTTTACAGGTTATTATTATTACACAGGGCATGGAATTAAGCCTATTACAGGATTTCTAGCTCAATTCGAGCATTTTATAAGTAGGAATTGATTGCTTCAATCTGAGTTGTTTTTATTGTGTAGGGATTTGCTGCAGGTCTGATGCTGAGTATATCATTCTTAGATCTAGCCCATAATGCAATAAACTCAATCGGTTTCGTTAAAGCAAACCTATGGGTAAAAATTACTGGATTTCAGCTAAAGATTGTTCATTAAACTTATCTTTAGAGACTGATCTCTGCTTTATTTATATGCAGTTTTTTGCAGGTGTTGTGTTCTTTGCTTTTATTGTGAGTTTTATTCCAGAACCAGCTATTTCCCCCACTTCAGATGTTAATAATAAAAAGGTAACACTATCATATACAATGTCCATTCAAAATCATTCTTCACAATTATATATACAATGCAGAAAAATCGGGACCAAAGAGGAAAGGACGACATGAAAAAACGTCGGCGCCAAGTCCTGTTTAGTGGCATTGTTACAGCAATCGGTATGTTTTTTCCACAGCTGTTGTTGTAAAGATTGTTTACTTATCTAGAAAAGTCGTATAAGTCGAGTACTAATGAATTGCAGGCATTAGTTTGCACAATTTGCCAGAGGGTATGGCAGTATTTCTGGGTTCTCTTAAGGTACTAATTACAAAAAATGTCGGGAAAAAAACGGTTCAATCCGTAAATCTTGTTTATCTTCAATAATCAAGACAATTGTTGTCTGTAAATCTTAGTCAAGTTACTTGTTTGGAGCTGTAATTAAGAAAAAGAAGCTGCAAATCTTCCTTACTGGCGATTTTTTGCAGGGTCTTCGGGTTGGACTTAACTTGGCCTTAGCTATCGCCTTACACAACATACCCGAGGTATTTATAATATAGTCAGATGAAGGCTTAGCATATCACTTACGTTAACTCGATTATCAGTTTTTTTAATAAACGAAATAAAAATGTTTATAGGGTGTTGCTGTTGCATTGCCTGTTTATTTTGCAACACAAAGGTAAGAACTGAAAATGGTCTCTTAAAAAAACCATATTTTCGGCGTATTTGTAAAGATTCATTGCACTGTTCCAGCAAGTGGCAGGCATTTAAGCTATCAACACTATCTGGACTTGCCGAGCCTCTCGGTGTTATTGTTGTCGGTATGTAGCTACTGAATTTTCATATGGTTCATGATTAATATCATTGTAGATATTGATAGTATTGTGGGAGGTTTTGCAGCATATTTATTCCCAAGCAGTTTGAGCCCGGAAATTCTAGAAGGATTGCTCGCTTCAGGTTAGTTAGTTAGTTAGTTAGTTAGTTAAGGATTGCTCGCTTCAGGTTAGTTAGTTAGTTAGTTAGTTTAAGGTTGTTATTCCCATTGATTTTTGGTTGGATACAGTTGGAGGAGTGATGGCCTTCTTAACATTACACGAAATGTTGCCACTTGCATTCGATTATGCCGGACCGAAGCAAGCTGTGAAAGCGGTCTTCATCGGAATGATTTTCATGTCAGCAAGGTACCTATAATTACTTGATCCCCACTCCACCTTCATATTACTTGATCTCCACTCCATTCGCCACATAGTATGCTAGAAGTCGGTATTTCGATTCAGGAGGAAGCCATGAATTAAATTCAGGGGCGAATGACGACAAAATCAAATACTGTCGCGATTTAAAGAGCATTGCTTCTCGGATCTAGACTGGCTTCGTCCCTGTTTGTACAGTATGCAGAAATGTAGAACAATGTGTGGTTGATCAGTAACTATATCACAGTAACTTGCTTGGCAAGAAACGACTGTTGCATAAGATGGACACGCTTTTTCATACATTTAGCTTTCACGTATAATTTTTCATGATCGTGAATCCCCGTTAAAAAATGTCTGGATCCGCCACTGATGTTGAGCATATTGTTTTCTATGCAGCCTGTATCTTCTGGAAATCAGTTTACCCGAGGATATGAGCTGATAATAAGCGGGGCAATCTTAACGTATTACATACCCCTCACAATTGTACATTACTTGCACAAGATTCATCCAAATATTGTATTAGTACATACGTATACAAGTTCCGTCTAAACATTATATATTAGCTAATAAACAGTGACTACGATATTTTAGTTAATGCTTAGCTAAAACACGTATTATTGAAATGTCAAGACAAACATACTTTTAAAGTTGAGGGTTTTAACTACTTTCCTTTGACATAAGAACCCTAGATTAAGAGCAAGTGTCTATCACATGGAGTCATGGATGAGATGAGAGAAAAATAATGGCATGCATTGGAACAAGAAGGTGTTTAGTAGTATTGATAATGTAATCTGGTTTAATGGTTCAACACGTTATTTCATAATTAAGAGGGATTAGTTCAAATTATACTAAAACTCTAAAAAAAAAAAAAATCTTTAATTTAACAGATTGGTCATGTTATCATAGTATGTTTGTATGTCGGTACAGAGTTACCAAGAATCAGGAGGGCAGCCCACGCAGTATATTGCTGTTACATCATATTACATAATTAATTATTTACCATTAACCGATCAACCGATCAATTCTTACTCCCGAAAACAAAATTTATAATTTAATCCGTATTTGTCTGGTTTGATGTCGTTGGGGCCCTTCATGTTATACAACATAATGTACAACAAACAGTTTGTGGCTTTCTAGGACTAGGAGTAGTGTACAACTGTACATATACAGAAGATACACAAATACAATCCATGTGTGTCTGTTCCTTCGAAAAGACAGTTCAAGACACACAGTTGCTCTTTTGACCCTCTCTCTTAATTATCTCTGTCAATTTGGCGTGTGCTACGCACTGCTCTCTCTGCATGGAAAGCTTCGTGCCCTAATTTATTTATGTTTTTAACAAAAACTAAATTATGATTTACGCACCACTTATTAATACTAGATACCTACGCGCGCTACGCGCGTGCACGTTGTCTTCATGAGAGTGTTGTAATGACATCATTAGAATGACTCCGATAATGATACAAGATCGGCTCGATTCCTAGGATGATACAAGAACATAACCGTATTTTCTTAAAAAATTCAATAAAACTATGTAACATACTGTTATAATGAAAATAAAAAAAAAATCTAAAAAATTTAAAGTAAAATGCTCGAGGGACTGGGAGCAAGAACATTCACTATAAATATTATTTCATGCTTTTCTTTTATCATTTTAAAGTTTTAGAATAGTTATGGTTAGTCTGAAAATTCACAATTTTAATATAAATAAACTAAAAATACGATGCAATTTTTTTTAGTGACTAAAAAAAACTTTACGTGAGTCCAATAACCGGGATTTTAGTAAATATAGCTAGGGTTTGTACTATTCCACCACTAAGTATATATACTGACTATTACTATTATTACCTGCTAAACACAACAAAGAAACGAAAAATTCCGACTTAAACGTTCAACATATCGATCACCTGACCATGTCTAACATATAAGACGTGTCTGATTTACTAAATTAGGAGGATAAATTCGACAAAACTTAGTCAACACTGACCCGGACCGACCCGACCTAACTTACTAATCTATTGAAAAGGCACATTCGACCCGATCGTATATTATTAGATAATAAAACCATTAACTGAGCATTCAACCGTATAATTTTACGCGAGTACTCAGTTAATAGTTTTGTTATCGCCACAACTATCTTGTTCGATCTCCGACTCCTCGGCCTCGAAGCAACACTCATCAATCTCGTCGTTCCCACACGACTCATGCCCCTCACCGAAAGCCCGAACATGATCCTTCAACGATCGTTTATGCTTGAAATCGGAGCCGCAAATGCAGTACCATAGTTTCCCACAATTCTTCTCATGAGTCCTCCAATCGCCCCGAACCGCAAATGCCTTCCCACATTTGCGGCACGAGTAGGGTTTGGTGCCGTGTTTGCGCTTGTAGTGCGTTTGGAGGGTTCGGAAATCCTTCAGAGGCCGTGATCGAGGGTGGTCGATGTTGTTCCGGCAGCCTGGTGCGCAGCAATAGCACGGCAACCTTAGCATCGCAGAGGGTTGTGTCCCTCGGAGGGATTCCGGGCCCTTCCGGTATTGCGCGCCGTGGCCCCACATGTGCATCTTTGGTATACCATATGCATAGAGTAATGATAATTAAGAAAATGAACATTATTTTGCTAACTAAGCTTTAGACATGATAAATCTATAAGGGTTGATAACTAAATCACTATATGAACTTTGACCTGATTACAATTATTATCCGAAATTTAATTTGTTAAAATTGACTATCTTGAACTTCCAAATTTCAAGCAAATTGCTACATTTATTACAGTTTATATATAAAATGAGCATGTTCCAGCCACGAGGTCTTTTGATGTAAACCTGAGATGGTTTCGCTAATAAATTGAAAAGAATGCAGCGAAATTCATTCAATTACAAGTGAATGCTCATTGGAATTAAGGGATGTCAAATGTCCAGTTGAAGCTATTTTGATGCAATCCTTTCACTTTACTGTCTAATTAATCTTAGGTACACATCAAAAGACCCAACGTGATCTAAACATGCTCATGGTCTGCCTAATTTGACGTAAACCGTAACGGATGTAGCAATTATTTCTTGGAGAGTAGAAGCATGTAACCAAAGTAAAGTTCATATAACGGTTTTTAATTGAGTCAAAGTTTATGTAGTAGTTTACTTATTAACCCAATTTATAATGTTAAGGATCGATGTATATACAAAATCCTCATATATATATTCAACAAAAGTTATATATTTGAAAAAAAAGCACACACACAAGTTATATATATACATACTGAACCTACTGGTGATAAGAAACAACCCTTTATGTAGTAGAATGGTGGTAAGTTTTATTAAAAAAAAACAGTAGATAAATTCAATTTAGTAACAGTTCGGTTTTTATAATATTAGGAAGGCACATGATGTGATAGTCTTTTTCACACACTTGGGTTTTTCCGGCTTTAAAATCAGGGATCAATCAGATCAGACTGGGTTTTGTTGAAATTTTTGAGGTAAAATCTGAATCTGAAAGGAACAGCAGCAAGAACAACAACTGACAGTGTTTCTGATCATCTCTCTTCATCACACATGTCAATGAAGATCAAAAGGGACACAAACCTCTAGGAGGGCATCATGATGAATGAAGAAGAAAAGACTAGGAATAGTTCAATCACAAAAGCAAAATCTATTCAATAAGAATTTTTAAGAATTTTTTTTAGTTGTAAAGTACGAAAATATTAACGAATGTAACATAATTATGCATATAACTATTGGGGCACTTTGATAGAACGACGAGCTGACGTGACATACTAACATGGCGAGCTTGCCGCTCTTTCAAGTGTCTCGATAATTATATGCGTACTTATGATACATTTGTTAACATTTTCATATTTAGCAACTGTAACTGTTAGATGACCACTTAAAAAAAATCAATTTTTCACATTAAAAGATGTCCCAAATCCCAACGTTCAGGCTAAAATAGAAGCTTTTATTGCTCTTTTCATGGCTGCTTTGAGACATGCAATGATAAATAATCAAAACCCTAACTAGAGTCATAGAGAGACAGAAAAATGTAACCCTAACAATGTTGAAATAGAAAGATCAAACAACACATATTCGACCTTCAGGTCTTAAAATAGTTGGTCAAGTGATTCATCTGAAATTTTATCACGAACTATTTGACTAACTAACTGTACAAAAACTTTAAGGTTTTAAAATACTCTCGTCTGAATTTTTTTCACGAACTATTCGACTAACTGTACTAAAATTTTAAGGTTTTAAAATACTTGATCAGGTGATTCGTCTGAAATTTTTTCACGAACTATTTGACTAGTTATACTAAAACTTTAAGGTTTTAAAATACTTGATCAGCGGGTTCGTCTGAAAAAAATTTCACGAACTATTTGACTAACTATACTAAAATTTTAAAGTTTTAAAATACTTGATCAGGTGATTCGTCTGAGATTTTTTCACGAACTATTTGACTAGCTATACAAAAACTTTAAGGTTTTAAAATACTTGATCAGGTGATTCGTCTGAAATTTTTTCACGAACTATTTGACTAGCTATACTAAAACTTTAAGGTTTTAAAATACTTGATCAGGGGGTTCGTCTGAAATTTTTTCACGAACTATTTAGCTATACTAAAACTTTAAGAATTTAAAATACTTGATCAGGGGGTTCGTCTGAAATTTTTTCACGAACTATTATTGACTAACTATACTAAAACTTTAAAGTTTTAAAATACTTAATCAGGTGATTCGTCTGAAATTTTTTCACGAACTATTTGACTAACTGTACTAAAACTTTAAAGTTTTAAAATACTTGATCATGTGGTTCATCTGAAATTTTTTCACGAACTATTTGACTAACTGTATTAGAACTTTAAGGTTTTAAAATACTTGATGTTTAATCTTTATACTACAACACTAACAGAGAGAAATGAAACCCTAGCTAAAGAGAGAGGTTAATAAAGTGATCATGAAAACACACACCTGCATGTTATTGTAACGATTGAAGGTCTTGAAGCAAATAGGGCAAGAAAACTGAGTCGGGCCGATAAGAATCTGCGCCGGAGTCGGTATCCAGTACTGACCCTTATGGATTCTAGAGCTTTCTGCAGAATCTTGATCATGGAGAAAAAGAAGATCCTTTGAGGAATTCTCTGATGAAGAGATATCGATCGTCTTCGAGTTATCGCGGTTGTGGTCATGAAAGCTAGGGCTAAATGGAAGCCCTAGATGGAGATCAACTGTAACTTTCTTGGCTTCGTCTTCTTCGACTTCCATGGGAGCTCTAGACGAATAACGGTCGTCTTCTTCGTGTCGCCTCGTCGGACTTAAGCTGAGGAGTGGAAGAGCTTCTCTCAATGGCGGGGATGACGGAAAATATTCTCCGGTGTGGCCATGGAAGCTGCTGTTTCCATGGTGGGGATAGGTGTAGTGATGGTATTGGGCAAATGAGGAAGATGAAGTGGAAGATATGTGGAGAGGATTGAAGTTGATCCAATATCCATTGTTATTGTTCATCAAGTAATTGTTAGTGGAGTAGCTGTAGGGATCATTCATGGTGGTGGCTAGGGTTTGGGAGAGGGTATAGAGAGAGAAGTGCCCTAGGTAGATAGTGTTGGAAGGGATGGATGAGACACATTAAAGAAGAATGGAGTTGCAGTTGAAAAACATACCCATGATGGTGAGAAAAGGGTTTAATAATTAACTATGAGCAGAGAGCTTGAACATTACACAGTGATAAGGGTCGCCACTACTAGCTCATTCTTAAAAAACAAAAAAATAATAACTGTTGAATATAGGAATGGCAACGGGTCACGGGTACTTGCTGACCCGCGGGTACCCGACCCGATTTTAACCCGATGATCCGCCGACCCGCGGGGCGGGTTTGGGTTCACGGCGACCCACCGGCCCGATCCGACCCGAGTTTTCATTTTACATATATATTTAATATATGTATATTATATAAAAATATACAGATAATATAACACATAGTCAAAATAACAATTATTCTAATGAATGGGGTGATTTATATTTGGATTATGAGTTAATTTAATAATTTATGATTTAAATTTGGAGTTGAATTTGGATACGGTAACATAGAATTTAGAATTTAAGATTTGAAATGATAAATTATACCTCACACGGGTCGACCCGACCCGACCCGAAAGTGCATGGGACGGGTCCGGGTCGACCATATTGACCCGCGGGGCGGGTCAGGGTCTGGCGATACCCGCTCCGACCCGCCCCATTGACATCCCTAGTTGAATATCTATTTTCTTTTAAGTAATATGGTGTAGCGGTTTATCGCTTCATCATTTAACCAGAGATATCGGGTTCAAAACCTAACCGGAGCCATGAGAATGGAAAATATTCATGTTAGACACAAATTACCTCTTACGGGCTGACTCCAATGCGAGAATGAAGACTATTTTACGTATATAGAATGAAAAATATTCATGTCGGAATCCCTTATGGGTCGACCTCAGTGCGAGTGATGGTTATACTACGTGTGGAGCAAGCATGCTACATGTGCTGTGTGCTGATGCTCGCTAGACCGTGCGGATACCAAAAAAATGAAAATTTTGTTTTTTAAAATTTATACAAAGATATTGGGGGCTAATTAACTCTATTTAATTTTTTGTTTAATGAGGGAATATTGCATGTTGTAGTTTCCTATCCATTGAACATCAAACTAAAATGGAGCTAACGTGTTAGTGTTATAATAATAACTTTGATGGATAAATCGTGACATAACATTTGCATTATTTGTTATTTTACTACAAATTTAAAGATATTAAAATAGATTATAAATCAACATGATAATTATCACATTGTGCACAATTTACCCTTTCTCAATAGTAAGTGCTTTTTTGACAAAGATAAGATACCACTTGGTGCAAAAAGTGGTGACTATCTTCAATAACAATAACAGTAACTGTTGCATTGGACCAACTGGTAAAACGAGTTGTATATTTTTATAAGCAAATTAAATATGAATCCTACTGGAGACGCCTCTTCTGAGAGGACTTTAACATTAACGACTTGAAATTGCGGAAGCAATCTTGTATAATTCAAACGAGAAATAATCTCAAATTCACAAGTAAGACTAACAAATATTATATCATCCAAGTTGTTATCTAGCGAACTACATATATCCATCGCTTTGAGGGTTTAAAACAGTTAAGTGGTCTATCTGAAATTTAACATTATATTAGACTGCGCAAGTTTTGAATTTCCTCAACACCAATTTAAACTCCATTGTAATTAAAAGCTTCACGTAATGAGCTTTCAAAATGTTTCATTCTACACGTATGAGAGAATAATGAAGTATAAAATTAAATTACGTCTTCATCTATATTACCTTAAAATTTTAGGATAGATGGCCAATTTAGTTATATTTCATGAGCTTATACTTAACAACAACGCAAGCTTATTAAGTGATGCATGTATGTAATTTTCGATGATATTATAGAGTATAATGTGTGTTGATGAGTGATTGAAAGAGATTATGAGCTAGAATTGATGAATAATAATTGAAAATGATGGTTGTGAAAGATTATCAATAAGACCTAGAAATTAACAAATTTTATAACTATTAATATTGTTTCTCATTCAAATGTATCGAAATAGTAGAATTTGAACATGTATTAGGATTTATAAATAATATATATAGAGGAACACAGGTTAATACATATATATACATATACATACATATATACATTATCATTGAAGGGTGTGAGAAGAGATTGAAGAATTGAAGAAGACAAAATATGGTGTTAACACGCCAATCAGAGAAACATAATCCAAGTCGACAATCTCTGCAACGGGTCGTGAAGTCTGTCTCTGATCTGCAGATATGATCTATCTCTTCGTTTAATTTCTCAATTTATATATATAAATAATTAATTTATATATATATATATATATATATATATATAATTAATTAATTTGCTTACTCCCAAGTAATTACACGTTGGTGAAGAATTTGGAAATTGAAACCTAAATTAACCGTGTCCTCTTGGGAACCTCATGCTTTCCCCCACGAAGCATTTGCTTCGGCAACTGCACTTTTCTGTCCCTTATTCATTTCTATACATATACATATAGATATACATATATACGTGTTTTATATTTCCTCGACATATGTACACGTACGTGTTCTAAGAGTCCAAAAGATATTATATAGTGATGATGCTAAGTTAACGGGCTCATATATATGCGATGATTGATTGAATATATAATATGTTCATAAATAAACAAAGTTGGAAAATTATGTTTTTGATAAGTTTAAAATCACGACTACTAATAAATACTAATAATCTAACTACTAAATAATAATTAAGCTAATTTGAGCTCGAGTCAAATCAAGCTCGTCGGATACTCATATAATTTATTTTGATTATGAAATTCCTAACATTAAATAAGGGAAAATTGTTTGACCCTGTTGGCACCAGAGCCTTTATTTTCAATATTATTTATTATCCAGAAAAGCATACATGGAGCTAATGTATGTAACCACCCAATCGCTTAACGTGCAAGTTACCTTCTTAGCGCGCTGAATGCACCTAACCTTTATTTCGTTATGATTTCGTTGTTATTTATTTTTTTTAAGGTTATTTTCATTAAAATTAATTAAAATGGTTACAATATATAACAGTAGAACGCCAAAAATTACAGCCACCTACAATAGTGGTATATGGTATAGTGGTTGAACTCTGAGTTTGCGGGTTTAAGACCCTTTGAAAAGTCACCTCGTGGTCATGATCTGTTATCCGGTCCCGTCTAACTCACATACTGTCGGGTATAAGAAGAAACCAGTTGAGTTGAGTTTAACTGGCCGACATTTTAACTATACTAGGTTCGTGGTGGGTTTATGTTGACGGGTCAGTCCATGCGCTAGATATTTATTAAGTCTGATTGGAAAAAACCATATACTGTTATTGTTATGTCTGCTTCCACTTGAGTAGCTTCGGGCTTCTTTTTCACGAACGGGCTCGGGATGTGTGTATAAGGACGGGAACGCCGTGATCCTTAAAACACAATCCTTGAACTAATCTTCCAGTCATCGACCTCGAACTCTCGAACTTCGGATCCTGCACGAGGGGCAGTAACCAGCGTGGGAGAGGGGGGAATGCTGGTTGGGCCCTCTCCGACGCTCAAGTTAGAATTTCTAGAGAGAGAAAGCCTTTTAGAGAGAAGTCAGAGCATCCAAAGTCCAAAATGAGGGAGTTGTCTAGAATGGGAGACCTAGGCCCCTATTTATAGGGATCCTAAAGATCATGCCCAGTTTCAAACGGCTTGATGTCGGTATGAAGGAAGACGTATACCGTCACCAAGGTGGACTATGCATGCATCGACTTCTCGCACTTGGCAAAATGATCGGGATGAGCGTACGAAGAAAATCGGTAATCCGGACCTACCCAGATTGTTTAGCAATCCGGGCCGGGTCCAGATTGTCTTAGGGCAGTCCGGGCCGGGTTCAGATTGCCTTAGGGCAATCCGGGCCTCCGGATCGTCTTAGGGCAATCCGGAAGTCCTCCGGTCCCAGTACTGCGCGTATTCCAGACCGTTTTAGACTTGGGTGTCCGCGAAAGAGTTTTTTTTCGGGTTTTTGAATATTTTGCGAGGTCCGAAATGTAAATACGAACCCGAATTGGACAGATATCTAACAGTTATCATTAGAGTCCGAACATTACCTAACGGTTTGGTTACAGGGTTTCTTAGCTAATTGGCTTAGTCATTACCAACGGCGCCGCAATATGGCAGCTGCAGATGGGTTCCCAGAGAGCAAGCAACGAAACTTCCCTAGCTTTATTACTTGACGCGCAAGAAAACTGACAAAAAAAGAAGTTTCCTCTAATGAATTCAACGACAAAATATCAGAATCTTTTGCATTATGTATTGACAGTAGTTGATGTTCTTTCCTTTCTTGTCATTAACTAGGTTTCAACATGAATCTTGTTATAATTACTACACAATATGTATTCGCTCCTTCTTATTTCCCTTGTCGATCGTTATGTATTACTCACATTTTATAATGCAATACAAATGCGACCCAAAATGATATTGTTGTGTATACATACATATATTAGCACGATAACATATTATGTAAACTATTGTAACATAATATTAGTTTATATATGATATCGGAATTTTTTTTCTAACGAGAATAATTTTCTAATATATCTTAATCAGAACATAATAAAACTTATAAATTTCTAATATATTTTATTTCCAAATATATACAACAGTTATGATAATAAAGTAGTCTTGATAACTCTAACTTTATAGTACTTTTTTTGTAGAAACAAATTGTTGTTTATTAACTTTTAAAACTTGTAAACATTCGCTTAATTCCGAGAATCGCCAAATTAATACAACATTTGTAAAATCTAAATATGTATCTACTATATTATATTAATTCGGTATCGAAAGCTCTCTGACCGACACGTGGAGAGTCCACGCAGTCAATGTGACAAAGTAGGTTAGTGGGTGGTCCAACCATGACCCAACCTTCAAAACCAAGATAGAAATTGGTCAACCCCCTTGGACCACCCGGCCCATATATTTGTTGCATTTCACAAATATATTAATGGATTGAAACAATATATATATATATATATATATATTGTAGTGTACGAAAAAATTGTTAATTATAATGAAGAGTTGTTATTCATCATATATGTACTGATGATACCTACGTAAAACTTAAAAGTACTTCAGATTCTATTTAGTGAATGGATAATGATATACCAATAGTCCACTACTATTATAATCTTAAAAAACATTATTTTACTTGATTAAACAAATCTTAAGAAATATTATTTTATTTGATTAAACAAGTCTATGATACACGTACACTTTCAGAGGTTTAAGATCAATTTTGATACTTTTAAACTCAAATCATTATTATCACACGACAAAACCTTCTTAGACTCTAAAACAAAATAATTTTTTTACAGTATTAAGCAATAGTATATATATTATTTGTTTACTATGATATTATATTATTTTAAAACAATTTGTTATTCTTATATTGATAATATCTCATAATTTTGGATTATATCATATATTTTTTATAATAACATACGATATCATAATTTATAAATTATATTGATAGCTGTGAAATAATTAAAAAAAAAAAAATAAACTGCACTAGTTCTTTTAATATATGATAAATTTAAAAGATTTTCTTTTACTTAAAACAAGTTAATAATTATTATAACCTAAATTATCATACAAATAAAATCTCAAGTAATGTGGGGATAGTAATTAAATTTACTCACATAAGAAATATATCTATTTTACTAAAATAGTCAAATAAAATTGAACTTTTAGCACTCCAAATATGAGCACATTAGCCATAATGAACGCCAACATGGATGCTTAAGCTTTGTCACCCACCCACCACTTGCGATTTGAATGATGTCATAATTTGGCCACCAACATCATTAAACTTTAGCTTCCTCACCCACGCCTAACTTATTAATAAAAGGGGAAAAAAAATTAGTTTTATAAATATGTATATATGGATTGCTATACATACTTAAAAAAATTATAAGTTGAGCATGAATTTATATATTTACAAGATTTGTAATTACGCATAAAAGTCACTTTATTAATTAATTTATATAAAAGAAATGGTCAATTATTAAATTACATGATGTTTAATCGTGGGATATATTTTTTTTTTTTTTGCATCACAAGGTTTTGTTAGACCAACTGGTAAATCGAATTGTATTTCTAGGGGCAACTCGATGTCGAATTCCGCTGAAAACATTTTTTTGGGAGGGCTTTCTCGGCTCGAAATTACGACATCAATGTAAATAACATATTTTGGAAAAAAAAAAAGTTTTTTTTTTAAATATATTGCTAATTTAAGTTTCACATATGTATAAGTAATTAGTTCGGCTAGAATCTTCATCTAATTTAAACATAATAAACTACGTGTAAGTACGCGTATCAACTATCAATTTGTTCAAATGCTTAAATATCAGCTAGTAATTTGCTCGTCTATATAAACACCAGCTAGCAATTTTTCATTTTTAGTTCATGATGTATTGTGCACGTGACTCATTCCATTAAAATTGGATGAAAATTATAACGAAATTAATAATTTATATATATAAAACTTGAATTAATAAAATATAAAAAATAACTTCAATTAATAATTTATTCATACAAAGATATATGTAACATATTTGGTATAATATGTGGATTAATTAACATAGTGGCATCTTAAAATCCATACATAATAGTTATGGCCAAAAATAAATCCATACATAATATAATAATTAAAAAAATCCATATGCATAATATAAATTTGAATTGTTATAATATAACTTTTCAAAGGAAAATGTAATGAGCGCGCGACACCTAATCATTTCTCAGCAGCTCAACGGCTCGCGTGTTAATGAAACCACCTGCCTGCATAAAGGCGCCATTTCACTTCATCTTCCTCAGAAAGACTCCCCCATTCATTCTTTCTATTTCTACTGTTGATAATCTTCTCTGTAATGGCGATCTCCAAGCAGCCGAACTAGTGGTGATCTGGAAGCACAGAGCTCTTCAAGAGCAATCAATGTCAGTTCTCTTTCTCACACTCTTGCATTCATTTTGAATTTTGTCTTGTCAATTGACCTCCTGATTCCTCTTTTCGTGATGATCGCTTGCTTCTACTGTATTTTCGATCAAGCCGCTCTTCCATTTCTCTGTGCGTCATTGTAGTTGAGGATCAGGAAGGAGCAGAAATCGGTGCATATCTGCATAGTTTGATTTCCGAGTCTCTTCAAATCGTTCTTATAGCGTAAACTTTGACTCATCAACTGCTTGATCGCTTGGAATTTGCAATATAATCACCAATTAGGGCTTATCTTGTGGATGTATTGAATCCAACTTGTCTGCATTCCCCCTTATGGTCCATAGAATTGTGGTTGGTGAGCTTCTATAATGATGTAACCTATTAGCAATTGAATTGAACCCTATTGTAGCAGTTTACGCTATAAACAAGCAATAGGCGAAACGTTTCTTCACTACTCATAGCTTTGAGAGTACAAGCCTTCTTGCTTTTGTCTGGCTTGAAATTGATGGTGACTCTCTGTCTACTACAGTGAGCATATAATAGCAGAATGAACTGTTACCTTTAGCTAAATGCAAAAAGTACTGAACGAAGAAGATATATAAGGGATCTGTGTTTTACAGGATCTCCCCAACATTTCATTGCTTATGCCTATTTCACATTTGCAGGTTAGATTGCTGTTGTCTAATGTGCCAAGATAGGTTGGAATATGGAGGTTCAATATATGAATGCTTACTACCCGTACAACACATCGGGAAGCTTTATGGAATACTTTGAGGGTCTAACATATGACCATGTCAATTTTATATTTTCATATGAACAGGTACCTTAAGCTTCCCAGTTGCATTTCAGCTTTTATTATTCTCACCTTATGATTTACTAATAGAGCAGACTATCTGCTCAGCAAAGCTGACAGCCTTTGCTAATCTGCTTCAACACTGTCCAATCCATTGGTTCTGCTAATTTTTGCTGTCTGACATTCCTTCACTTTCCAATTCTAAATGTGATTTCTGCTAAACCATCTTTAAAATCCCTGTTTTTCCTATCATCGGTTTAACATTGAAGTTACAGTTTAATGCGTTTGAAGATTTAGTTATTCTATGAAATCTGCTGCCTTTATTTTGAAGTTCCAAGGTTGAATTATGCATCATAACAACAACTTGGAGCTGCAGATAAGATTCCATTAGTTTTTAGCGTTTAGCAGCATTTGTATCAACTCCCTATCTCTCTTGATGATAATTTCGTTTGTTTGACAGGAATCTCTGTACCCCTTGGAGAATACAAACTATTACAAGTTTGGCTTGCTGGAACCTGAGAGTTATTTTTGCTATGACGATGGCCAGGATTATGAAGTAAATAGCCATGTAGGGGACTACTTTGAGAATAGAAGCTCTACCAGGGCAGCTGATGACCAGACGGCTGCAACCGCCAGAGGTGGATGGGATGGAAGTGCCAATTCAAGCTCTCGTGCCAATGCTGCAGTCTGTAAGTAGTTAATTACATGCCTTAATCAGTTTTGTACTTGTGAGAAGCCTCCATTTCACTTCTAGGTTTTATCGTTTCGATCATGACAGTGACACTATCTATGTTCATGCAAAAAATCTAGTTTTAACTACTTGGTAAATCCACTGTTTGTAGATAGAAATAGATCAAGTTGAGCACTATCTATACAAATGCGCTTTTTGCTCATTATATATTTGCTTCTCATGCTGATGAAAAAGGTGATTTTTGCTAATTACAAGAATGCTCTTCTACTGGTAACTAACTAACTATATCTTCCCAATTATTCTGGAGAAAAACAAACAGATCAATATTCCCTCTGCAATTACCATGAATCCTATTCTATATGATCTCCTTGATGAAAAATTACTGTCCTACTTCTGTATGTTTTTAGAAGATCCAACTTGATATTGGTGATTAAATTTTATCCGATTGGTTGATTCACAGGTCCACGAAGACACCAAAACATACATGATCACCAGGTTCTTCCTTTGTACTTCTCTTTATCATTTATAAACCCTTTACTCTTTATTATATACTATCCATATTGCATAACAAACTGGAATAAAACTTTAATTAATTGGAGTATCACATCTCCAAATATTTTGTCTACTCCGTTACCAATTGTTTCAAAAGTACCAGCTTTTATAGATCCATTGCATCCTCACAAAAGTTCTTTTAACACAACATATCTCGGCAATGAATGCTTCTCTACATATACAGTGATCAGTGGATGACCATTCTTGTTAACGAAACATATTTGTGTTTATTTTAATTTGTAGGGGCATGATAACGTAAATCCCGATGACATGACTTACGAGGTTAGAGCATAATTTCATTGGTCTAATTTAAACACTTAGCTACTCGTACGAATGTTCTGGATTAAGTCAGTTAATGTAATTATTATTCATAATCCCCTCAGGAACTCATTGATTTAGGAGAGACAGTAGGGTCTCAAAGTCGAGGTCTTTCCAAAGAACTTATATCTCTGCTCCCTGTTTCAAAGTACAAGTGCAGCTTCTTCTCGAGAAGGAAATCACGGCATGATAGGTAATATAACTGATTTTAGCTCTTGTTTCTGTTACTTACGCATCCTAATCTAGTTGATCCGATGAAGCAGATGCGTGATTTGCCAGATGGAATATAAACGAAGAGAACACCAAATGACTCTCCCATGCAAGCACATCTACCATGCTGGATGCATATCCAGGTGGCTTACCATCAACAAGGTACTTAATTACTCTCCCCTTCATAAAAAGCTAATAGAACTGATGAATGATGATTACTTCTAAGCTATGTACTAAACTATGCCATTTTGATCTTCCATCAGGCCTGTCCGATATGTTTTACCGACGTGTCCGTGGTTGCACCTCCAGCACAAGTGAAAACCCGTGTTCGGTGAATGTAAAAGAAGAGACAGCTCGTTATTCTTCTGTAGCGTCTATTTCTCGAGTTTTGAGTGCTTTACATTTTTCTCTTCGCGAGTATAGAAGGTTTTTAGTGTAATTTGTTTGCCGGTAGTTAGTAGAAACTTGGTTTTCAAGGCAAAAAGATATGCTGAGAGTTTGCTATGAATCTCCTTATTTAGTTTAGTGTCCAGCTTGTAATTCTGATGTAGAATGGTCTGGATTAATACAGATACTGAGCAATGTGTTTGAATTTTGGAGAATGTTATGGATTAATTCCATGGATTATTACTTTATTTGGGTATCAAAAATGACAGATATTGATTCGTGTTATTTAAGGGTTAACATGTTTTTGGTCCATGACGTTTGACAACTTTTGGGTTTTGGTTAATGATGTTTTTTTTTTACCTAGTTTTGGTACTATATGTTTGCAGATTTTTTCTAGTTTTGGTCCGACCGTTACATTCCGTCCATTTTTTGACGTGTACAAGTTACATGATCCACCCTAAACTTTCAGTTTTGTTCAATTTAGTCCCTCTAATACTTTCCTAACCTTTTTTTGTTCAATTTAGTCCCGAAGTTTCAAAAATTCAATTGGACCTATTGTCCAATTAGAGTCAATTTTGAAACTTCGGGACTAAATTTTCAAAAATTCAATTGGACCTATTGTCCAATTAGAGTCAATTTTGAAACTTCGGGACTAAATTGAACAAAAAAAAGGTTAAGAAAGTATTAGAGGGACTAAATCTAAAGTTTAGAGTGGATCACGTGACTTGAACATGTCAAAAAATGGACGGAATGTAACGCTTAGACCAAAGCTAGAAAAATCTGCAAACATATGGTACCAAAACTAGGTAAAAAAAAACATCATTAACCAAAACCTGTCAAACATCATGAACCAAAAGACCTGTTAACCCTTTATTTTACGCTGAAAAAAAAGGGAAAATAAATGTCAGAAGTGGGGTTTGAACCCACGCCCTCGTTAGAGGACCAGAACTTGAGTCTGGCGCCTTAGACCACTCGGCCATCCTGACTTTGTTGAAGCAATTCATTTATGTAAATATAAGTACAATCAACCACTGGTTTGATGATACATATAATTTGAAGTGATGGCAGTGAACTACTTTGTCTTGATTTATCGTGTTAGACTTACTGAATACGAAACTGCACGATAAATTTGGAACCAAACCCAACAACCTCAGAAGATACCTTAAAAACATGACATTATAGTTTAACAAAGATTTGCATAATCAGCTTCAAAGAGGGAGATCTTTAGCAACCTTTTTTGGTTTCTTCAAGCCCAAGGCAGTGAAAACAATCCCGGCATAGTCGTATTCATAGGAAGAACGAAACAGCTGCAACTTCTGGGCGTTCCACGGCGGAAACCTGAACCAGAAATCCACAAGAAAGCTTCTTCTCGCAACTGCCTTGTGGTGACTAAACGCATCGAACGAGTATTTCCCGTGGTAATTTCCCAATCCACTTTCACCAACCCCTCCAAATGGTAGAGTATCAACTAGATACTGTAAAAGAAGAGATTTGATTCAAGAGGGTGTTTGAATTTGATAGAAGAGTTGAAATCGTACCTGGATGATCGAATCGTTAAAGACCAAACTCCCGGACGATGTTTCCGATACCAATCTTTTCTTGAACTTGCTATCTTTGGTGAATGCATAGATGGCGAGCGGCTTCGACCTTGATTTTACGAACGCTATGCTATCTTCAATGTTCTTCAACTGCCAAATCAAAGATTGAATCAGGGGTTCGGGTTTTATACCCTATGAACAAAATTCTAGTAATCTGCAGAAAGTATTATGTTACTGTGATTATTGGGAGTAAGGGACCAAAGATCTCGTCCGTCATGATCTCTGCTTCGAGCGGTGGATTAACCAAAATCGTCGGCTCGATAAATCTGCAAGAAGACTTGTTTCTTAAACTTTACCCATTTTCTGCAGTTTTCTAAAGTGGGTCTGGACTTACAAGTTATCTTCATCCACCGAACCGCCGTGAACGATAGACGATCGGACCTTGTTTCCGTCTAAAAGATTCTTGAGTCTCAAGAAATGGTGTTTGTTCACAATTCTTGCCATACTTCTTGATTCTCTTGGATTTTCTCCAAACATCTTTTTCATCTTCACTTTCAGCATTTCAAGCTGGTAAAATAAAAGTCAAGTTAGTAAAAGCTCAATTTTGGAATCAAAGAAAGAACTTTTATTTGTAAGAAATCGAAGAAAGAACTTATTGTACCAGAATGGGGCAAAACTCTTCCTCTACAAGAATATAATCGATCGCAATGCATGCTTGGCCGGCGCAAGCGGTAAATTTCATCAGGATTCGTTCCACAGCCGCCTGTTTATCAAATTACCACCAAATTGATTACAGATTTAAAAGTCTGAAAATTATGAAGATTTAAAAGATTTACCTTTTGATCGAACGAGCACGAAAGAGAATCGACAATAGCAGGGCATTTTCCACCCAACTCGAGAGTAACGGGGGTCAGATTTGGTGCTGCTGCAGCCATCACGATCTTTCCGATCCTAGAACTTCCTAAATTTACATCGAGCCCAGAGAAAATGACTGAATAAAACAAGGTAAATCAAACTTGATGCTTTGGTGTGGAATTTACGGACCTGTGAAGAAGATTTTATCCCATTTCATCTGTAAAACGCGTTGTCCGACCTCTGGACCACCTTCGATGACTTTGAAGGCTTGTGGATCCAAGTACTTGGGTAGGGTTCTGGCTAGAAGCGATGAACAATTGGGAGATAGCTCCGATGGCTTCAACAATACTGTGTTTCCTGCAGCTAGTGCTCCTATCAGTGGCTCAATTGCAAGCCCTGTTGTTCAATTTGAATTCAGAAAGTGTCAAGTGTTGTGATTTCTTGAGTTTCAAGAAATGTTTACTTCCCATCTTACAACCCTATAATTCTGATGAATTAAATCAGATAATGACATGTAAGTAACACCAGTTAATGAGAGACTTTCATGCAATTCTAGAGTTTATCAGTTTAGAACTTATATATACGGATTAACTATGTTTCTCTGGAAAGGTTACCTACTCACCGATTGGAAAATTCCAAGAGGAGATTACAAGAACAACGCCAAGGGGCTCGGGGACTATCTCTGCAGTTGTTAGTACGGCGATCATTGGTAGTTTTGCCTACGAAATAAAATTAATGCAATTATATAAAGTATTCAAGAACATTCTACGGGTATCATATGATCTAATGACTTTGAAGTTACCTTCTTGCTCGACATCCATCGTTTCAAATGATCCAAGGCATAAATGACGGATTTTATCGAGCTTCCTATCTGCATATCAGGAAAGTAACCAGCTTTACAAGCTAGCAGACCAGCAAGGACAGTATGCAGAATACTGCAGTCCTCAAGCATTTCATCGAACAGTTGAAGTGCAGACCGAGCAACACATATTTGCAGAGTTAATTACCTCGTCCCTGTAGGCTTCGGCGGGGTGCTTACCGAGATCCTGGTTGAGTGCATCGAAGATCTCCGCCTGGTTCTCCCTGAGGAAGCGAAGAAGGCCGTTGAGCTGGAACTTTCTCCAAGCAGCGTCCTTTGTCTTGCCACTTGAGCAGTACTGTCTCATGGCTTCTACCTCCATCTCCAAGTCTATCGGAGCTTCCATGTCGTCCGGCGTTGCAGCTATGGGGAGCTCTGCTCATTGCAGGCTGCTGTATATTTATAGTACTGCGCTACTTTTTGGGGCTCTATCCAACTACCATCTTTATTGCCATTGCTGTGAGTCTGAGACCAAATTAAGACGACGGATGATGGATCAAATTTGAAGACGAAGCACCAAAAATATAAATTATTACTACTAACTCATTTATCATCGGTTTAAAAAAAAAAAAAAAAAGAATTATATGTTATGGGTTTTTTTTTATAACCCGAACTATGAACTTCTTTAAAAAAAAAAAAAAAAAAAAAAAAAAAAAAAAAAAAAACCTCTACAGTATCGTTGTCTATTATTTATTCACTATCATGTGTTCAAATTTAAATTAGTGGAGTTTTTAACTGAGTGTTCAATTAATGTATTTAATTATAATACTTTTATTTTATTAATGATTTCATGGCCAGGGTATGCTGATTTATTTATGTTTAATTTATCGGAAATTATAATGAATATAACTGTTTGTTCAAAAATATAAATTTCAAATTGCCAATTTTCAAAATAAAGTTCGGGGTTATCTTATCTAGACTCTAGAGCTAGCTTAAGTCACAATTAACGATACAAGAACATGTATATTATATATGTTATGCAAGCTCATGTCGTATAAGATTAGCAATATGGTTTCTTTTAATAATTGAAGACTTTTTTTTTTTAATAAAATGGGGTTTTGTCTTGTTTAAGATCCATTTTTTTAATAAATTTATGTGTTTGACTAAAATACAGTTTCGAATTTGTAATTGTTAAATGTAAAGAGAATTAATCAGATTTCACGATTAACAGATTTTTATTATTGTATAAAATTTAATGCGTCTAATCTTAATACATACGAATTCGCATACATTTTTTATTTTTATTTGCGATGGATTGTAATTTAACCAAACTCTAATTTTATATATTATTAAGTACTAATCATCATTTAAAAAAAAAAAAAAAAAAAACGTAAGCACATTATCTCCCGTTTTATGCCATGAATCCGGCATTGATTATGCATGCATGTGAGGCTTATTTATGAATTATTCTTTCCATGAAATAATGAGATAGTTTCAATCATGCTAATTCCATGCTAATTACCGGCAGTGGTGATCTAGTGGTTGAGACCTAAGAATGTCAATTTCTATATATTTTATGCATGGTTTCGTTTCGGTATTACAAGTCTGAATTCCCCAAATGAATTTGATTAAAATCATTTTCTTATAAAAGGAAGACTTTGGGCATAACATACCGACATCTTGATTATATCAGACTGTCTCACTAGGTTGCTGGTGTTTTTATGTTGACATGATTAGATGGTGCACTTGATCATGGAAAGGAATACGTACGTTGGATCTAACGGGTCGGCTATTGGTGGTATTAGGTTGACGGGTGGGGCCGAGCTAGCCGATGGTGGTTGTTGAGTGTTAGTTATGTTACGTTAACGAGATTATTTAAAGGAAAACTCTAGAGATAATGAGCAATGCATTTACGCTGACGGGCAGTATATGCGTGCTAGTTGTTTGTAAATATTACGTAACTAGATAAGTCCAGTGTCGCTACTAGTAGTCCAAAAGGAATAGCCATTCCTATTGAAGGCAGATCCTCGTTCTGTCCCAGATCGTGCATTACCGTTAAAATCTTGATACGTGTCATGGATATAGATATAATTAATTTTGTATTATTTTTTTAAAAAAACCCTATTGAAATTATTAATTCTAACGTTGTCGATATTATATATATAATTGGTAAATATTAATAACAAACTAGATTACCAGATCAATATACCATATAACCACTTAATTAGAAAATAATAAACTCGTAAAACTTGGCCGTTATTACGGTGTCCATACGTATTACATGTACATAGTATAGCTATCTTGTAGCTGTCGAATAGTAAAAACATATATAGCTAAATAACTGTGCCGTACCATGGACGACAAATTAATGTAACGTTATATCATTAAGTACGAGCATGCATTATTTATTGCGTAATTAATTAAGTAGCTACACAGACGGGACCATCAGTCCACGTGACATATCACTTGTCTTGTTCAACAATCAATATATATAAGTTAATAATATACATTTATAGTCTATCGGTATCGATCTGATCATGAGCAAACAATTAATGTCACGAAATTTTATAGGAGATAAATGTACAAATTAAAGAGTCGTATTGAAAAATATTATACTTTTATATAGTCTAAATTAGGTATGGCTAAAATTTGAGGGGCCTTTAATTAATAACTCCATCCATATTTCTGAATGCATGCACATACATATTTAGATAGTAGTGACGGAGCTATATATATATATATATGATGGGGTACTTTGTTCCCGTTTTTTATAGGGTTAAAGTTACTTTTTCATATCACATGTTTGACCGAATGTGGCTTTTAGTACTGAATGTTTAGTTTTGTATATTTTTGGTACCAAACATTTGAAAAAAAATGTAGTTTTTGGTACATCCGTTAGTTGGCCGTTAATTTTGGTCGTTAAATGACATGTGCAAGTCATGTGATCGACTCTAAACTTTTAATTTTGTTCAATTTATTCCCTCAAATATATTCCTAACTTTTATTTTGTTTAACTTAGTCATAACACTTCAAAATCGGACCCAATTAAACCAATCAAATTCAATTGACATAGCCCCATTTGGGTCAAATTTACCCAATTGGGATAGGTCCCAATTGGGTTCGATTTTGAAGTTTTAGGACAAAATTAAACAAAATAAAAGTTAGACATGTGAAAAGTACCTTTAACCCTTTTATATATATATATATATATATGTATATATTACACATAAGTATAGTAAATTATAATATAAGATATGAGATTTTTATAACTCCCATTCTTGAAAAGAAAATATACATCTCATTTATTCATACATTTTATTTATATATATAATTTTTCATAATTATGACCCCATTAAAATATTATGAATCCGCCACCGCTACGTACCTTAATTATATATGTGTACTAGTATTTTTTTATGGGCATGCAATAACAATAACGATAATAGTAAGTTAATTTATAACCCTAAAAAGACGACGGGTATATACGAATGGATATAAGTTGATTTTCCTATAGTATGGTCCATGCATATCAGCCAACTACAATTAGTAGGTATCCTCATTTAAATTAGGTGAGCTAGACTTCCTAAATATGCACATGCATCTTATAAAACTTTAATGGTTGATTCATAAAGTCGTGATTTTGCATGTTTTCAGTGACGGGTGGTTACGCAACTATGATAGCTAGCTATACTGATACATAGTATGTTTGCTTAACGCCTAGAATAGTTTATACTTGTATTGTATCAGTCTCTAAAGTAATGATATATATATGGGTTAAGAATACAATATGAGTCTGAATGTTTGCCCATGTTGCCAAAAGGGGTATGAATTGAAAAAACGTATTATAAAGGCCTGAATTTGAGTTTTGTTGATAATCGAGTTTTCATCCAAATTTGCTGTTAAATATAACGGAAACACGTGAAATGACAAAATTACCATTTTGCAATTATTATACAATATATCAGTTTAATTAATGAAATGTGAAATGTCTAAAATACCCCTGCACACTAATTATGCCCTAAGGCCACCACGGCCACCACCCCAGCTCCGGCGACCACCACTCCAGCTCCGGCGACCACCACCCCAGCTCCGGCGACCACCGCCCCAGCTCCGGCAACCAAAACCCCCCTCCGGTGACCCAAAAAAGCTCCGATCGGAGCTTTTTTGGGTCGCCGGAGGGAGGTTAGGGTCGCCGGAGATGGGTGGTGGTCGCCAGAGATAGGTGGTGGTCGCCGGAGCCGGGTGGTGGTGGTCACCGGAGTTGTGGTGGCTTAAATGGTATTTTCGTCTTGTTAGGTCAAATATGTGAGGGACACACTCTGGTCAAAGGGCATTTTCGGGTTTTCAAATTATTTTCGGTCACATGCTTGGCATGTGACCACTTTCCGTCACTTTTAACAGAAAAAATAGACGGATACTGCACTTATACATAAAACTCAAAATTCAGGCCCTTAATAATACGTTTTTTTTTTTCAATTCAGACCCCTTTTGGCAACATAGGCAAACATTCAGGCCCCTATTGTGTTCTTAACCCTATATATATATATATATATATATATATATATTCGCTCTAGTCAAAGCTTCATCTTGTAATATCAAGTGCCTTGAAGCTAATCTGTAAACGTTTTTAGATGCGAATTGAGTTTATATCCTATTATGATGCTGCATTAAAAGGACTTTAACCTTTATGGATCCGCCCTAAAATTAAAAAGCAATTTTGAAAGAAAAATAAACAAACAAATAGCTCATCACACCCCATTTATATAGCTAGTTGGTGCATGTGCCATATATAAGTAACAACTACTTAATTAATAAATATAATAAATATGCGTTGAATTAATTAAGTGCATTTCTCACCACAGCGTTACAAATTGTTATTCGAACTTTAGTTTTTTAATGTGAACTTTTAATTTTCAAAGCAAATTGTTATTTCAATTATGATTTATGTCATATTAGATATAAAGGGAGCATGTGGGATCTTTTGATGTATATCTAAAATGTTAAGATGATTTTGATAATAAATTGAAATAATTGTAACATAATACCTTCAATTGAACCTCCCCAATTATAATGACGTCTTTCAGTTGAGCATCACATTAAATGTATTTCATTGTAATCCTTTCAATTTATTGCTAAAACCATTTTGGAAACGATGTGTGGTCAGAACATGTTTCGTTTATGTCCTATTTGAAAAAAAAAATATATATAAAAACTTAACAATTTGCTTAAAATTAAAAGTTTAATCAATTTTAAAAAATTAAAGTTTTGATAACAATTCAAAATTGAAAAAAATTTGAAATACTGATTTGTTTATTAACCCAAATATTTTACCAAATTCTAATATATAGTAAATTATTGACAATATATATATAAACATAAGTTACATATATATATATATATAATACCTTTTATTGGCAAAAAAAAAATATAATTACACTTAAATTTTCTTTTCTTTTATTTTATGCTGAAATATATATATATATATATATATATATATATATATATATATATATATATATATCATTGTTAATATGACGTAATTACTAATTACTCATGTATACATGAAGTAATTGAGCTCTTTTAGTTATTTTTTTTTTAGTATACCTTCATTGCATAGTTGCATCTAATAATTAATAAGACGTTGATTCGATAACTCAATCCCATCAACATTCTACACATGCGCCTTAGTTCGATAGATACTCTTGAACCGTAAAATAGCATGCATAAATCATAGCCTAATGATATAGAATGAGTAGCATTCATTTATTATTATTATTATACAAAAAAATACTATCATATCATATTTAAAATGAAAGCCACCCCACAAGAGTACTTATGTTTCAAAACTTTAGATTTGAATCCTATTGGATAGGATGAGCAAAATACCTGATTGGAACCGGAATCTGCTATTTGGATAAGTTACAGTTAAAGGTAAACAGTTTTGGGATAAAATTTTAGGAACCGGTTCCGGTTTCGTAATAAGCATTTGGGTAACCAAATACCTGGAACCATTTAGTATATATATATATTAATAATTAAATGTTTATTTTTTTACAAAATTAACTATTTTGTTACAAAGTTACTAACACTTTCTATTCAATTACACTATATATATATATATATATATATATATATATATGTGTGTGTGTGTTTTTCGATATATCAATAAAAAATCAAACGTTTAGATTGACTTTTGTAAAAACTCATAGATTTAATCGGTTCTAAACGGATACCCAGAACCGATCGTATCTAAATGGTTCTGAGACGTCTCGATTCCATTCCAAACAGTTCTGGTACGGTCTTGGTAATGGATGTAAGGAAACGTTTGGTATTGATATGGTTCCGGGATACCCTAAAATTACAGGGTACCCGGAATCGCTCACCCCCAATCGGGAAGTCATTTTGTGGTGAACTGATTAAAATATTAGGTTCCGACTGATCTAATACCGCTTTAAACTTAAGAGGATGTAAAATAGAATTGAACTTAACAGACCGACATTAAACTATATTAAGATGCTGGTAGAGGTAATTTTACACGATAAGAGCATCCACAATGGTTTTACCTAAATTGTATTCTTTAAAGTTGCCACGTAGACATTTATGTACACTTTAAGTAATACGTAAATTTAAGACACACGTAAAAAATATTTTCTCTGCAATCGTATTACTTAAACATATTACTTAAATATATTTTATTATTAAATTTTCCAACAACCACCAATAAGATATTAGCATTAATTATAAAATGAATTAATTTATAATAAAAAATTGGTTACGTAATACATAGTGCATTACTTAAATTTAAGGAATGCTTTATGTAAAAACATAAATTTACGTGTGGGTCTCATCTTTAAGGAATGCTATGTAAAACCACTGTAGATGTAGATAGTTTTTGTTGCTTTACTTAAATAAACATGTAGGACCCACGTTTACGTATTCTTTACGTAATACCACTGTGGATGCTCTAATGCATGTATAATTGGTTCTTTACTGAGTTTAATTGGATAAAACCTTACAGTGTGAACATGGAGCCAAACACTACCTAACATAATGAATATATATGATCGTAACTATTATACTATATATATAATATATAATGTATATCTTCTTCTTCCGTCTTTGTTGCTTTCCAATCCAAACCAATTGCTAATTTTGTTCGTGGTGGGAAATTCTCAAGAAAATGGATGGAACACTTGTCACGCAGCAGATCACAGCACAAGAAATTCTGTTTGAAGGAAACGTTTCCAAATATCGACAAGGAAAAACAAACGACATGGAGTCCAAACAATTCTTCTCTTCTCTTGCCGCTCGATTGTACACTACAATTCAGATTGAACTCCGCCCAACTCGTGAATTCGGTCAAAGTTTTGGTCTTGATGGGTGCGTAACGCCAATGTGGTTTCCTCTCGTGAAAATGCGATCTCGTCCGTTACCCAAGAAGACAGATGTGGGTAAAAGTCGCGACCGCTGAGCAGGTTTGGAGAAACTTCTGCTCTCGTTCTTTTTCTTGTTTAAGGACACCATGTGTTTGTTGTTTTGCCTGCGAGAAGTTCTTCGGTATATTTCCTTGAAAAAGCAACGGTGTTGCACGGTACCATGCGGGTACTCTTTTGATGCCTTATAATTCTGATGGAATCAAACCCATCTTCTCTTTTGGTACTTTTTTAGCGTGTTCTCCATTTCATGTCTGGTAGTTAGTGACAAGTGTGTCACAGATGCAAATCAAAACATCTTTTTAGTGTGTCACAGCAACCAGATTCCAGGGCTTCCTCCATGGCTGAGGAAGAGGATCATTTCCTGTCCGAAGGAAAAAAGATTGGTTCGACCTGCATATTTTTTAGGGATATACGGTAAAACATTTCAACTTTCGCGGGTAACCTCTAAAGTTGTAAACTTCGAAGCTGATTTGGTCGTTTATGCTGGCTGTTCTGCAGTTTGGTTTTTAAATTTGATGAGCTCGGCCGAGAAATAGCTCGGATAGCGTTACCCGCTGCTCTTGCTTTAACAGCTGATCCAATTGCCTCTCTTGTTGATACTGCATTCATTGGACAAATTGGTACAGAAGTTTGAAAATTCTTTCATGTTGATGCACAAAAAGATTCATCATTTTATAAACTACAATGATATTGCATTTGGCTACTTAAACTGCACAGGTCCGGTTGAACTAGCTGCAGTAGGTGTTTCAATAGCACTCTTTAATCAAGTATCAAGAATTGCTATATTCCCATTGGTCAGTGTCACAACATCCTTTGTTGCAGAGGAAGACACTATCAGCCCCCCTCATGTGCACGATTTGGGCGATGAAGATAAAGAACTCATACCCAAATCAGGTAAGTGTTGATGTTTTTTGGCCTCCAAGATCATATTATTTTAGTAATCCTTATTTTTTTCACCTCAACCGCTCTTTTCATTTTGGAAAAAACTATCTTTATCAATACACACTGCTTCTTTTACACATTTATTATGTCTAACCCAAAGCGGGCAATAGCTAGTAGTTAGGACTCATTAAATATCCACAGTGAGTATGAGAAAACATCAATCTAAGGATGTTTCAGAGTAATAAACATGAACGTCAATATGATTTTGTTTTGTTGGATGTGTCAGATTCGAAAGAGACTACGTGTAAGTTGACAGAACTTCCAGTTAGTCAATGCAACACACTTAACCATGATCAAAGCAACCAAAGAAGAAGACACATTCCATCAGCTTCCACAGCACTGATTACGGGTGGCATCCTCGGACTCCTTCAATCCCTCTTCCTCATTTCCACAGGAAAGCCACTGCTCAACTTCATGGGAGTTGATTCTGTTAGTATTTGTCCCTTCTTTCTTGCATTGCAACTGTTCTGATTCAGCTCATGCGTCTAATCCAAAGCTCTTCTGCTAGGAATCCGCAATGCTTTTTCCCGCACAAAGGTACTTGACACTGAGGTCTCTTGGTGCTCCAGCTGTCCTCCTTTCATTGGCAATGCAAGGTGTCTTCCGTGGACTCAAGGACACCAGAACTCCTCTCTATGCTACCGGTATTTGCTTACAAATGTATCATTTTTGTTTGATTTAACGATTCCAAATCAGCAAATGGGATTCATTGCAATGTTCTTTGTTTGTTTGCCTCCGACCAGTGGCGGGAGATGTGGCCAACATAATCTTGGATCCAATTTTTATGTTCACTTTCCGTCTCGGTATCAGTGGTGCAGCCATAGCCCATGTTATTTCTCAGTGAGTAATGGATACCAGAATCCAGATCGAACAATTCAATTCAGGGTTAAATACCAAACTGCTAGCTGGAATTGTTTCTGATTGCTAATTGGTGCTTGCTAGATTTTGGGCTTATACTAGTTGAATTACTGAAATGCAACTTCCTATCTCCGTCTTTTTTTTTTAATGTTAACCTTGGACGGAAAATGTGTATGTGGCACCCTGACTGGACGACACATGTGCACCGTTGTTGATTTTTTGTCCAAGACTTAACACGGATGTAGCAAAGTGCACTAAGTATTAGTTTAAATAGCGCCAAAAAGGAAAGTAAAGCCAGCAACCAGCTATAAGTTACAAGTTCAATTAGCAATTTTGTATATAACCTAATATATAATTTATTCGGTTGTTTCAATCTTTTTTTATATTTTTTTATTGATTAATGCATGTGATTTGGTTCTTGTTGAAGGTACTTGATTTCTGTAATACTATTTTGGAGATTAACAGAACAAGTCGATCTAGTTCCTCCCAGCATCACTCATCTGCAGTTTGGTCGATTTCTTAAGAATGGTATTTATTGTTCACTTTATCTGCTGTAACTACTTGAGATGCTCATGAATCCAGACAGTTTTGTTTGCTTGACTTGCAATCCAGGGTTTCTGCTGTTGATGAGGGTGATAGCCGTAACATTTTGTGTGACCTTAGCTGCATCAATGGCTGCCCACCTCGGGCCAACCTCCATGGCTGCATTTCAGGTCTGTTTGCAGATTTGGCTCGCCACTTCTCTTCTTGCAGATGGTCTTGCTACTGCTGGACAGGTATTGAATGCATCAAAAGAACAATTTAAAAAAAGAAAAAAATTATTGGAAACCAAGAAATCCTTTTGTTTTTGTCACTGAGAAACTTAATTGGATGTTTTTAGGCAATCCTCGCAAGTGCTTTTGCCCAGGACGACTACGTCAAGGCCACAGCTACTGCATCTAGAGTCCTGCAGGTTCATCACCTAATAATTTCTTCTGAAAATGACCATTTTTTTGGTAAACAGAAATAGTATCGACATATTCTTTTATCTTGTAGCTCGGATTGGTTTTGGGACTGATCCTAGCAGTGATTCTCGGAGTTGGGTTGCCTTTCGGAGCTCGATTATTCACCAAAGATGATAATGTGCTACGCATAATCTACATAGCCATTCCGGTAATAACATCTCTCAACAAAAACCTCTAGTTCATTACAAATTTTGCCTCCTAAAAAAATTAGAATTTTTTTTAGCATGTTCTTTTTGTGACATGGTGAAAAATCAGTTTGTTGCAGCTACTCAACCCATAAACACCTTGGCCTTTGTTTTCGACGGTATCAACTTTGGAGCTTCGGATTTCGCATATGCAGCCTACTCCATGGCAAGTTCATAATCAATGGACTTTCTCTCTTTCTCTTAGAATTAAAGAAAAAGAAGCATATTATTCTACATTACTAAGGGGAAAAAAAAAAACTCCAATTTACTGTCTTGATCCAATTATTCAGGTAGCAGTAGCTGTGGTCAGTATTGCTTGCCTGTTTGTTCTATCATCAAGTCACGGCTTCATCGGGATCTGGGTTGCACTCACCATCTATATGAGCCTTCGAGCATTTGCAGGCTTCTGGAGGTACATGTTAGATAATCGGGTTAAATGTACTTTTCATACAACATGTTTGACCGAATGCACAAAAGTATACAAAAAAAATACATATTGTACTAAAAACCATATTCGGTCAAACATGTTGTATAAAAAAGTAACTTTTAACGGTAGATAATAAAATTACTAAACGGGTTTTTCACTTAACACATTAAGGTTTCAGGATTAGTGGTTACATTACGTATTTTCTGTAATAAAGATAAAGATGGATCAGATATGAATTTCAGAAATCAGAACCGAAGAATCACATCGTCATGAATTCGATGTTTATGTGCAGGATTAGTACAGGGACCGGGCCGTGGAGCTTTCTTTGGGGCTAAGCTAACTAGGAAAAGCATGCACTGTTTTTGCATCTCCAAGAAGATTTTAGTTTGTTTGTTTGTACATTGTATTGTTTGCAGCAGCTGTAGATAAGATATACCGTCGGTATAGGGTTGGTTAGATCATCAATGGTGTAATGTAAAAGAGGCGTTAAAACATGCGTCGTAGGTTGTTGTAATCAGTACATTTTGAAATAAATGCTTGTGTGGCAGGTTAAGCAGTTTTGTAGTTAATAATTACCAATTTAATCAAAGTATTCAGGAAAGTCTGTGTAGTTTGTTGGTTGTTTTTCCCTTTATTATTAGGTTAAGAATCTAAAAAGTGTTACAAGTTTGCCTCATATTTCCGTTTGGTGCATGAGTACGAAAGTAACTGTCAATAGTTTCATATTTATTGGAATTTAGTGTCCTTAGTCAAATTTTGCAGTTAAGTTGGACAAAATGTGGTCACATGAGTGAATAACTATGAAAATTCCTAAAATAGCCCCAAATTGAAACGTGCCAATCACGTGTGATTTTTTTTTTTTCAAATTTGCGGGATAAGATGAAAAGATGAAAATGCTCATTTTCATGTGTAAATGAAACTGTAGTGTACGAGAAAAATCAAATGGGTAAAATAATCATTGCATCTCAATCTGTTAAAGTTAACACCAAAATTTAATGGAAAATCAAATTGCATAACAGTTAAACTTAAAGCACTAAATATTAAGAACCGAGACTCCAAAATGACTTATAATTCAAATCTGAAACAATTTTAGGTTCTTTAATTTATTAATTATTACCTGGTAAAAAAAAAATTAATGAACGGTAAAAACTCAAAAGTGTTGACTAGATTTTATAACGAACGGTTTTTTTTGGGTAAAATTTGTCGGCTGTTGTTCCACGTGGCAATCTGCTGTCGGGAAAGAGATCTCATCTTGGGATCCGGTTTGACAACGTTGTTTTGGGCAATTTTAGTGATTTGCCGCAGTCGTTGCCGAAAGACTGTTTCACACTATCACGTTTTTTCTTTCAAAATATAATTAAGCATTTCTCTTAATATAATGTTTACATTAATTTTTTATGTAAATTTTTTTTTGCCATAATTTTTTTATGTAAATGGTTAGCCCATTTTAACCACTCCTGTATATTACCGGTTAAGAATGCTCACTCTTATATAACTTGGTTTCGGGCTACAAGTTTAAATCCCGTACGATTTGATTTAAATCATTTCTATTAGTAACGATGACAAATTTTTATTGAATTAGTTTCTTGACTATATGTTACATTGCTGGTAGTGCCTGACGTCTTAACTATACTATGTTGCTGGCAGTTACTATACTGATGTGTCAGTGCATGTGCTGGTTATTCAAATATATAATATGCTCAGAAAAAAAATAGGAGAGTCCGAGCATTACGTAACACATTTTTCTTCTTAAAAAGGGGTCTTCGACATGATTAGAACGCAGTTCACTCATTAATACAATTCAGTTTACCAGATGGTAAGACTAACAATGAATAAGGAAGATGATTAATAAGAGATAATTATCGTTTGTCGGCGATCCACTAGATTGCAAGTAGATGGTGAGCTTTCAACAAATCACTTTTAGGGATCTCAGGGTTCTCTCGCAATTTGGGTATTACTAACAGTTTACTTGCAGAGCTTTGGGCCATCCGTGATGGTCTTTCGCTAGCGCTTCATCTGGAGATCAAGTCCCTACATATAGAAACAGATGCTCTGATTGTTCAGCAACTCATTGTTGATACCGTGGAATTAAATGTAAAATTCATGCCTACATTTTGGATTGCAGGAATCTATTGCTTCAGTTTCGTCGCTTCAAGCTTAGGCATATATATCGAGAAGCTAATTCGGTTGCGGATACCATGGCCTGAATTGGAGCTCTTCAACAGATCGACTTTGTTATACATTGTGTACCTCCTAGGGAGGCTCGAGCATGTACGCTCGAAGACATTGTTGGGTTCTGCGAACCCTGTTTAGTTAGGAGCAATTATGCTTAGACTGTAGTTCGGTTGTGTTCGTCGTTTTGTCGACATACAACCTATTTACTTGTTGATTTCTCCTTATTCTACCAAAAAAAAAAACAATTCACTTTTAAATATATGGCGGAAAGAGAATATTAATTAAACACCTGACAGAACGTGATTGACTGTAGTGTCACCATCTACATACCGCCGGTGGGATTGGATGCAGGCAATAATTTCTCGGTTGATAGATGGCATCATGAATAAGCACTAACCTTCCACGTAGCGGCAAGAGATGCCATTACCTGGCAGATGCGGGGCCCGCCAAAGACACGTGTCTTACTTAACTTGAACTTGATGTGCTTATCATATGGGCCCACAAATAATAATGTATTGCTTTAAAAAAAAAATATTATTCTATAGGAGATGGCAAATAAATTATTGTTTAGCAGTATTAAAGCAACCAGCCTGTCACCCATAGGCTTCCCTCACGGCCTCACTCAACATCCACCGATAACCTGCTACTCCCGGTAGCCAATCCGTATCCCTAATAAGAAAAAAAAAAACTATATAAAATAATTACTATTAATAAAGTATTACCGATATAAATAATTGAATAATATTTATTTATTTTACGGTAAACTGATTTAAATATTTGATCGTTTTTCACTCACATATATATCATCAGATAAATAGCTCTTGCTGGCGTGATCCTCCCCCGAACCACCAGCCAACACTTAGATCCAATGCAGCCAAGAAGACACGAACAAGCCAAAAACGCAGCTAAGGGACTCCAACTCAAGAAACGCACCAAAAAAGTCCAAGAACAAAATACAACACGTAGCAAACACAATTAAATCGAAGAACACAAGATATATATGGAAATAATTTATGTCCATGTAAAATTTGTGTCGAAGTACCCAAAATCAAATTTGTACACACCAGTGTAACCCCGACGTCGTTAACTCAATTTATAATTGTAATTACAATTTCAAGAGGAACTTACCAATTGGCTATTGAAGTCATCTGAAATGAACGTGCAGAACGGGGGGAACAGGATACCAATTTGGTATCTGAACGGCTTGTTGCTCAGCCTTGAGTTATGCCGAGACTTCGATATACAAAAGTATTTAACCTTCCCTTATACTCGTACTATGTTGACACAAGAGTAAGATATGTCTGAAACACAATTCAACAGGTACGGCGAACATCAATAGGGTGGAAAATTCATTTTGTAATAAAATCGGTCTGTAAAGCGAAAGGGAATCTCTGGTCGTGCATGGGGTGTCAGGTACCGGTAGGTGTTTTTTATATCGTTCCGACCGGTTGCTTGCCGGCAGAATAGGTCGGGAAATTCAGTCAGTAAAAAGTCAGGAGCACTTTTTCGGTCGAATCAGACGTAATCCGATCGGAAAACTGCAGTACATTCCCGACCGCCGGCTCGATCAGCGGTCAGCAATTGTGCAGTAGGTAAAATCGATTTTTCTTGTAGTGTTTCGTACCATTTAGAATAAGAATCATATAGTAATTTTTTTTGGTAATTACGAATCATATAGTATACTTTAAGGCTTGTATACTTAAAATTTATTTTTATTTTTTTGGTTTTGTATATTTAAGATCAGAACCTTTGTTTGATTTTTAATAAAGTAATGTTTTTTTTTATAAATAATAAAGCAATATATATAATCTTTATATATATATATATATATATATATATAGAAATAATTTATGTCCATGTAAAATTTTCAATTTTTTTGGCCACTTTTCATTTATTTATTAGGAATGATACTAATGAAGTGATTTCAGGTTTTATAATAATTTTTTTATTATTGTTACATGTGTAAAGAAGAGTAAGGAAATTAAGAGTAGTAAATTAATTATTATTATTATTATTAAATAATAAAAATAAAATGAAGCAGTTGCAGGTTGGCCTGTCAACCACGTGTCTGGAGATAAAGTTCTCGTACTGCTGTGGGTCCTCGTTCGGTGATGTTATCATCCTTCAAATTAGAGATTGAATTTTCTATAAAAATTAATAATTATTAAAATAAAAAATCAGAGATATACTGTTTTTAGTCCTCTGCAATTTTTTAGAAATTGGATTGACTCTTGAAAATTCTCTCAGATACTCAGCGCCCAAATCTAGGGTTTGGTTTCTGCATCAGTCGTCTTCACCAGTAAGTTGAAATTCGTCCAAGTACTTTGAGAATTTCCTGTTCTGCTGTGTTTATGGGGCTGCAGGGTTCTGCATGCATAATTCTGGATGGGATTTTGAGTTAGTTCGCTGATTATGTGTTGCGCTTAGGTAGATGGTAGTTGGTGCTGGGAAAATTGAGCGATTGTAGAGAATTGTGGGTTTTCGGGTAAAATTCTGATTGGTCTGATTTTCTCCGAGAACTTGTTAACCTGTTAGATGGCATGGGTAGCTGAATCGTATAAATCGATTGTTGAATAAAAACCTGCAAATTGATTTTCTTTGTTTTTGGGTGTTTGTGTATGGGGTCGGCTTGAGGATTGATGAAGAGCTGGAAAGTTGCAATTGATGAACTTTATTTTTTTTTTAAATATATATGTAAAGATTGTTCAAGATAAACCATCCCTTAGATTTAGAGATGCTTGTGAAGCTGGGAGGATGATATGAGATGCAAAAGATGATTTGACAACATATATGCTTCGAATTGTTAGTCCTTATCTAAACACAATAAGTGCAAATCCTTAAACTGATGTGGGTTCATACTTTAGAGCTATTGCAGCCTGTATAAACTGCATGCATACCCCTTTAGCGCCAAGCATTTCTCTATTCTATATTTGCTTAATTAGAAATTATTTGGGAAATTGGTTAGTTTTTTTCCGCTTTGATTGGAGTTCATTTAACTCTTTTCAGGTGGTACATTTTCGTTGGAATGTGGCTGACTAGTTGATTGGGTATCGAAGTACTATACCATCCAGCAGAACTTCAGTTATGCAGTCAAAGTCCGAAAGTGCAAACCATCTAGATTCTCATTCTCATAGCATGCAAACTAATCCTGTTTTTCCTGAGCCTTGGTGGCGGAGCCTTGGGTATAATAATTTCCTTCCAACTGAGACAAGGGGAAATGAGCCTAATCCTTCTCTAAGATGTGATGGAGCTTCAGAGTCTGATGGTGGCCAAGATCAATCAAATGATAGGACTGGGGAGGATGATGCTGAGACAACGAAAGACTCTCAAAATGCAGGTGATGCCTCTTGCTTAGTTCGCGATTTTGCATCAATGAGTTATATTGAAAATATGAACATATTATATTATTGTTGGAGGTTTGCCTTTTCCTTTGTGTTTTGTTACTTGTTTAGGTTTTCTGCATCCCTTTTTGGGCCATACAGCACCTCATTGCCTCTTCATGTTATACGTGCTTAATCAGGTGCATTCTTATATGCATCTTGCACAAGCAGAAACTTGTGTGTCTGTATAATTGCTAATTGAAGCTTCTAGGTTTATTATGATCCTTATCATTCATATTGAGCAATTGTGAGCTACATGTTACAATTGTGTAAATGAGCTCCTTACGCCCGTTAACACCCAGTATATAGTTATTGGAGAGAAATGGTATTCATTCTAGTTAGAATCATTTTAAGATCGACAGAAATATAACTTAATGTAGATAGAATTTTGTACCATTCAATTCTTGCTTCAGTATTATGGCCATGGCTACCTATGTTGGATTGTTCGACTTGATCTTATTTTGTTGAATAAGTATTGCAATCTTTACTTGAAGATTTTTCTTTTGGTTGGTAATGAAGGTCAAGAAAACCAGAACGGTCATGGTTCCACTGTGCCTACATTACGTGAAGATGGCTTGACCCAGCCTCCCCAACTGGAACTTGTCGGTCACTCAATTGTGAGTTTGTTTCCCTCTACTCCACTTGGAACACTCTTAACAATTTAAGATTGGATAGTGGATACCCTAGATCAGTTTTGGTTTATAAGACCTATACCTGCTTTTGTTTAATTGTAAACTTCTTGTTTGTAGGCTTTTGCATCTAATCCATATCAAGACCCATACTATGGGGGAATGATGGCTGCATATGGACCTCAAGCAATGGTTCGTGTTTAAAATTCTACTTCCCATAGTTTCTGCATCTAGAATAGCTGGTCAACAAGCTTATGAAACGCATTACTTAATACCATAATGTTTGTTTTTGAGTTTCTACTGCAGTGCTTACTTAGATAACTGCAAATCAATTAATAGCTCAAGGTATTTTGCATCATTGGATTCACCAATTGAAGTTGTTGTGGTAGACGATCCTTTAGCAAGCACACCATACTGCTCATCCATAGTTAGTGACCAGTTACAGCATAGGATTTATAGTGGGGCCACGTATATTCGTATAATTCCCTATGCGTAATGAGGAAACGTGCTGATTTGATCTTTCTGGTGGCAGCCTTATCCATTTGTTGGCATTCCCCATGCAAGAATGCCTCTGCCACAGGAGATGGCACAAGAGCCAGTCTATGTGAATGCAAAGCAGTTTCAGGGAATCTTGCGGCGAAGACAAGCACGTGCAAAGGCTGAGCTTGAAAGGAAGCTGATAAAAGCTAGAAAGGTAATTGCTACTCGGCTCTCCTCTGCCTAGTTATGCACTTGGTCACCATAGAATTTCTACTTATTTGAAACTTGGGTTAAGAACCTAAAAACGGTCCCAACTATAGGTCATGTTGCTAATCATTGTCTCATATTTAAAATGTTAATATTCATTTGTAGCTTTCCACTTTTCTCGACTGATTTTGGCGTTAAAAGTAGTGTTTTAAGCAACAAAAACACGTTTTCCACTTTTCCGAAATATCAGATTTGTTGCTCACGGTTCAGGCTTATTTGATGCTTAAAAAACATATTTTTGTTTCATCAAATATTAAGAGAAAAAATTGGAAATCAATCAATCAGATAGTTGGGACAACGAATATCAACATTTTAAATCTGGAGCCTATAGTTAGGACTGTTTTTAGGTTCTTAACCCTTGAAAGTATGATTCCTCATCAAAATGTATTATTGCACAGCCGTATCTTCACGAATCCCGCCACCAACACGCTATGAGAAGAGCGAGGGGAACTGGAGGGCGGTTTGCCAAGAAAACTGAAGGCGATGCATCACACAGTGGAGCAGAGGAGAAGGGTTCTCGGTCCGGGCCCGCACACTCTTCACAGTCAGCAAGCTCATCAGGCTCCGAACCTCTGGGAACAGACTCTGCTGAAACTTGGAACACATCCTCAAGTCGCATGATGCATGATGGAGGAAACAACCATGGGAATGGAAACCGACAGTACCAGGAACATGGCAGTGGTTTCTCTCCATCAATGTTTCATGCACACTCGCAGCAGCAGCAATAGAGAGAGCGGTTCCTGAAACCCTAGAGATCTGATGCTCTCTCCATGATACAAAACTGGGTTCCTTTTCAACAACCCTAAAATGTGTTTTGTGAGACGAGCTCGGTTCCAGGGTATGTATCGATGTCTCTCTGTGTCTGTCTGATGATTCTTGGCAATTAAATTTGCTGGGCGGCAATTCATTCTTGGCTTTGTTCTTGTGGTTGGTTGGTTCTGGCTTAATGTTGAAGAAGATGGAGGAACAGGATAAGAACAGAGAAACATGCAATTGTGTGTGTGTGTGTTTTTTTGCCATCTCTACCTGTTTCTTCCATTGTAGTGTATTGTACAGAAAGTGTACTTGAAGTTTTAGGCAGAAATAGTGTTTTGATTTTAGGGTAGTTTTTTTTCCCCCTGATTTGCCTCATTTGAAGGAAAAAGATGACATAGTGCTTGTGTTGCTTCTGGTGTTGGTGGATATTGTTAGTCTTTGTTTGTGGCATCATGTCTCCTGGTTGGTCTGGATTTCAACTCATATTATATACTTACTGCACCTCTTGTGTCTTTGTTTTTGTTCTGCCTCTTGTGTGTGCTCCTCTTTTGTTTCTTCTATCTTAAATTAATGTATGGAGATTCCGCGCCGCAGTTAATGAGGTCGAGCTTAATTGAGGCCGTATCCTCATCAATATATCGGGATTTGTGCAACGATTAAGAAATCACGAGGGGCGGCCTAAAAAGTAGTAATTAGTTTAGCATGTTGTTGAAAGTTTGTCCAAAATCGGGTTAAGAACTAACTTAATGTACGGTAAACGCTAATTTTAACATCAAAATCAGTTGGAAAAAAAGTACTTAAAACACTAATTTAAACGCCAAAATCAGTTGGAAAAAAATTGGAAAAAAAATAGAATGTGAAAATTAATCGGTCAACATTTTAATGGAGGCCAAGAACAAAACAGCAATACAAAGAGCACTGAAAAATTGGAACTTTTTACCAAACGCTGTAAATTCAGTGTACTAGAAAGGGGAATATATTCCTTTTTTAACTGTTATTCGTTATACAGTTTTTACACTCCATGATACTGGAACGACAAAAAGGAAAACTTAGTCATCCAATGGTATAGACTCATACATCTTCATCATCATGATCATGATCATGATCATGCTGCTGATCAGATTTAACATCATCTTCGTCATGTCTATCTGCGTCGCCCCTCGATGTTTCTGGAGCAGTACCTGTATCGGGTTCTGATCGGTTACCTCCATCAGTGAAATTCTGGCTTGGATCAGTTGTAGAATCCATCATTCCAGACAGGGCTAATTTCGGAGACCACTCAAGTACTTCGTCGATTATGTTAGAAACTCGCTTTTGGTACCTGAATGAGTAAGAATCGCAGTTAAAAAAAGGGACGCCAAATATTAACAATTTAATCATGAGACACCAAGCTAACACATGGGGTAAATCCGAGACACTAAATACGTTCTTAAGGTAGCATCATGGAATTGGAAATGGCATTGGGCTGCAGAAACAGTTACTCATATGTTACTAATAGCGAGTCACATAATGGAAAACATAACCGGTCGATTCAATTCAACAGAGCACCACCATTATTTGGAGAAAAACCTAGATGGGTGTTCTGATGGTAGCATAATCTTTGTGCCTTCGTAAATATTCAAAACAACGAGATTGAGATTGAATATTTTGGTTATTTGTAACTACTTGTATCAACGGTTTCTTAATTTTCTACTAGAATAATAGGGGCAAGAACCTAAAATGGTCATGTTGCTAATCGCTATCCTAAATTTGAAATGTTGATATTCGGTGTTCCAATTATCGAATTTGTTACTGTCCACTACTTTTGAATGATTTTGGCGTTTTAAGCAACAAAAACATGTTATTTTTTTAACTTTTCCGAAGTATCAGATTTGTTGGTCATGGTTTAGGCTTATTGGATGCTTAAAAAACATGTTTTTGTTTCATCGATTTTAAGAGAAAGAAGTAGCAATCAACCAATCTGATAGTTGGGACACCAAATATCAGCATTTTAAATCTAGGACATCGATTAGCAACATTACCTATGGTTCGGACCGTTTTTAGGTTCTTAAACCATAATAATATATTAGTAGATAACCCTAACACGGTCACTAGGAACTACATCTGTTTTCCAGTCAAGAACATAACTTAGATTATGAAAGGAGTGCTGATTTTCAAAAGTCATTGGCAGAGAACTCACCTTGCTCTAGCTGCTTCATCAGGAGCATGATGCCTCAACAGCAATATGACCAATACAGCCACCAGAGAATAAAACAAACGGGTTGTCCACTTTGCTCTCTCCTCCTCGTCTTTTTTGGGCCAGAAGCGGAATAGTTCTCTCAATGTTGCTTCCTCAGCCAGAATGTTCGGGAAAAACCAGATACGCTTTCCAAGAACAATGTACAACGCACCAAAGATTGTACCCCTAACTGCAAATACAAATTTACAGGGACTCGTTCAGTTAGATAGATATACATGATTGGATAATCCAAAATCACCATATATTCCTTAAGACATGAAATGAGATTATAGCTTGATGCTATAAAAGACTTCTAATCTGTAAGAGTAGGTACCAACTACAAGTTTACAACAGATTAGGGACCAGAATCAATAATGACAATAAATTTGGCGCAATGGATGGGAAACTAAAGTAGGAACTAGCAATTAGAAGAAGGCTTGTTTTGCTACAAAAGCTGTCACAGTTCAAGAGCATATCAATGGCTGAGAAAGAAAAGATAATTACTTTCTTTTCAACCTTAGAAACAAATAATATATATCACAAACATATGTATGTTGAAGGATTTTACCAAACAAAAGGGAGAGGATCAGCAGCAAGATTCCAGCACATGAGTATAGAATCAGTAGCTTGACTTGATGAGGATACACGGGGAACAAGCAAATTGCTAGAGTTAGCACAGGCCAGAAAAATGAGAGGAGTGTCTGCCACAGTGGGTGCCTCTTCTCAAATGCCCATGCAAAGAAAGCATCATTCTCAGAAAACACTTGCTCCTGCCAAAAGATAAGCTCAAAACTCATTCTATGCATAGTGGAGCCTAAGATAAGAGATACTAAAAGCGGCTACAGATTCTTCACTTTCAACGGAAATAGGATTTCAATTTTTAATCCAATGACATAGTCCAAGATATGCTACTCAAACTCTCAAAGCATATCAGTACTACAGAATTGCTCAAATTCCCAATCCATGAAGACGTCAGATTGATCAGCTTCAAAGACTTTCTCTATGGGTTATACATATGATAATCCTTGACTAGTAAAGAAGAGCTAGAGATTTCGGATAAACTAACATTAAGAGCCACAAAGATGATAGATACTAAAGCATCATACCAATTTTTTACTCCTTTTATATATTTAACTTACAGGGAAAATCTCCAGATGTGCTGGCCAGGTGGACAGCTTTTTCTTCCCAGGACGAACTGTCTTTACCACGCGATCACAACGTAGTAGAAGATTTCTATTTAACAAAGCATTACCAATCTCTTCAACATCTAGGTTCTTGTCTGGTCCCAGAAGCTCCTTAATCTCTGGATGATTTCTCAAAAAACTAACAAAATTCTTCCCCCTAAAGTATTCTACACGTGTCTCCTGCATGACTGCCCATCTAGATTCCAACTCCTTGTGATCTCTAACTTTCTCAGCAAACAACTGAAACGGATCCTTTTTTGAAGCTTGCTTCTAGGACAAATAATATATGTATCAGTAAAAAAAGCGGATATCTCATGAAAATTCTTAACAGATAGATGAGCATAAGATACATATAAAAACCCTATTTCCAAGTAAGGCCTATAGAAGTATGACAATAATGCATGACATCAGCAAACACAATAGAAAAGAATAGATGCCTTCACACTACAGCCATGTAACTGTCAAAGGGCACAGAATTGACGCCATCAAATGGAATTTGTATCAATTGGTAATGAGCCTATGTCATCTCACCTATTACTTGTAGTATCTTACAAAAGGTGACTTCATTTGACTGACATTACAATCATTAAACATGAAAAATAAACTATCTTTTAGCCCTCCTATCTAATTTAGAGCACTGTCAGAACAGAGAATTCTCGAATTGAATTGCTTATTTTGTATACGGTGATGAATTTTCAGAATAATATGTACATGCCAATACATTAATCAGACCCATCAACTATTAACCATTAGAAATCATGCATGATCACTTGCATATTTGATATGTAACTGCACAACAGAGCAGAGAGCAAGGATCATGTTCTAAACTAAACCAATATATCCAAGATGGTTCCGTTCCTTGACAAAGGGCCGAGTTAATCTCCTTACTCTAAAGCATCCATTGCTCCCCCCAATAAGCTCAATTACAACTCAGCACCCAACACCTACCAATCGAAAGGAGCGATTTACTGCAGAAAAATATTATATGCGCATATATAAGGCCGCTATCATTTATGAAGCACATAAAACCACTAGCTACCGCTCCTTAATGCCTGCTGCACTTTAATTGTCAGCTTCTTAATCGATCTTGGACTCCATTTGTTAATCCACAGACTCTAAACATACAAATACACCAAATGTACATACACGATTTCGCCAAGAAACCAGATTCCCGCTACTCAAGCAAATAAAACGTTACGCGCGGCAATCACGGAAGCGAATTACAGAATGACGATCAAGAGCTAGGATAGACATTGAACGGAAATGTGATCCAGATATCACATTTTCTGCCACAAACAAAGATGGAGGTGTGTAAAACCCTAGATCAGAGAGAAGGATGAGCCAAACCCTACCTTAGGAGGAACATCGGAGCTGGGATCGCGGCCGCTGGTCTGAACAGCTGCAGAAGATCTCCGGACACGCTTCTTCTCTGAGGCCGCCGCACCTGATTTCTTCATATCTGGTGGATTTTGCTCCTGGGTTTGCTCTGCTCTGTTACGCCTTCGGCCTTTTTATTAAAGAATGACGTTTTTTTGGTGGGTAAAGAAAAGGAAAAAGACAAAACGGTTTCAGGGAAAATCTATGTAATGCACCCCGACGTTTTGTCCGTTCGTGATATTGCCCAATGTTTAATAATTTAGGGGTGTATTATATTCTACAGATTTACTTTTATTATTCACGACTTATTATGAATATATTATGATATAGATTCAGACATTTCTACAATGCTCTTGGAGTACCATGCTTTTGCCACTAATTTTTTTATTTTTCTATTGCCCTAAAGATGAACCCCATAGGGAAATTGATATTATTAATATATAATACACATCTTAGGTGTAGTTTAAAAAAATCATATTTTTTCATACTTTTAAAGTTTTACTTTTGTTACAATTAAGTCCACCATAGTATTAAAAAAACCAAAAGCATGATGCTCCCAAAGCATGGTAGAAAAATCCGATTCGATTGCATCAACTAGTAAACTAATATTATAATAATATTCAATTGAACAATAGAAAATATCAATAATTTTATTACTAGAATAATATAATACTAACACTGTAGTATTTTATTATCAGCCATATATATTAAGATTCGAGTTATGAAAAAATATTAATGACAACACTTTACACTTATTATTAGTCGATTGATCCAGTATGAGTTGTAATTCTTTTAGAAATTGGAACTAGGGTATCTTGTGATAAACCAAAAAAAAAAAAAAACATACTACTACATCTTTAATTAATAAGAATAGAAAATGTGGTGTTCAAAATATATGGTTTATTATTGTTTGAACATATATCTAAAAAATGATAAGTCTATTTGAATTTAGGTTAAAAAATGTCATGTGGCGAAATTAATAAAATTATTTAAACTTTAAAATGCGTTTTAGATATAGATTTATCTTCCACAGTATTAAATACTATTTTAGAATTTTAATATCATAAAAAATATATTTATTTGTTTTAATACAAATGTCCATCATTTTCCATGAGGATTATGTTATTTATGTTAAAAAAAAAAACATAACAGACAAAACCGTGAAAAAAAAACGGCAAAACTCCAACCGAAATTTAGGATCGAAACAGACAACACCAACCAACACCATCGGAGCAAAAACTTAAATACCTTCGGCTTCTCTCGGCCTGTCCGCCATTTTTGGAAAATGGAAAAAGCCACTGAAGAACAGAGATTCCCGGGTTAATTTTGGAGAAAGAGAAACCATTTCCATCTCCATCTCCATACATAGATAACAAGGCCAAGCTCTGCAACCCCATAGCCAGAAACAACAAGCTTCCCATCAACAGCTATCCGTAGGAGAGAGAGAGAGAGACTTCTCTCTCCCTCCTTTCTTCTCTCTCCTAATCCATCCATGTGATTAGCTCCGTCGTCGATTTCCGCCATGGGTAACTGTCTGAAACCGTGCTCCGCCTCCCTCGTCAACCGCTACCGGAACAGGAAGCAGAAGAACAAGGTCCGGCCGAAGCTCGGCGCCTTCTCGGCGCTGTACACGGCGGTGACAGCCAACGGATCTGTGCTGACGAAGCAGAAACTGCAGGTCCTGTCGGATCCGACAGGGCGGGACATATCGGAGAAGTACGAGGTGGGGCAGGAGCTCGGCCGTGGGGAATTCGGGGTTACGTATTTGTGCACGGAGACGGCGACCGGAGAGAAATTCGCCTGTAAATCGATATCGAAGAAGAAGCTGAAAATGGCGGTGGATGTGGAGGATGTGCGGCGGGAGGTGGAGATCATGCGGCGGCTGCCGAAACACCCGAACGTCGTGTCGTTGAAGGATACTTACGAGGATGATAACGCCGTTCATATTGTCATGGAGCTCTGCGAGGGCGGCGAGCTCTTCGATCGGATCGTTGCTCGAGGGCATTACACCGAGCGGGCCGCCGCTAATGTGTTACGCACCATTGTCGAAGTTATTCAGGTATTACAATATCGTAATCAAATAATCAAATGATATATTAGTGAATCAATAAGCATGCAAATAAGTATCAAATCTAGGTGGATTTCTTCTTATGAAAATAATAAAAAATAACTAATAAATCCGTACAATTAAAATTAGGTTAATAACTAAAAAATTGCACAAGGTTTACCCTATGTTAAAATTAGGTGTCTGAAGTTTCAAATGTTAAAATGAACTGTCTCAAGTTTCATTTTTGTTGAAATTTGATGTCTCTGCGCGTCTTTTCATCTTCATTCAACAATTTTCATCAACCCACCCACCCACTCATAATCCATCATTCTTTACTTTTCACAAAATCGTCAAATTTCACCAAAAAATTGAACGTTAAAAAAAAGTTTATAAAAGAGTGGTGTGGAGCCATTTTCCAAGGACAACATAGCGAGATTTACTCGCGCGGATGTGACCAACTTCTTAGGTGATGGTCTCGGCAAGATGACGAGAAGGGAGTGTGTATGGGAGCTCGAATTTGAAAGATGGTTTCGTCGGAATTGACTTCTCTAAAGTAATCACACCGAGACACCACATTTTAACAAAATTGAAACCTTAGACACTATATTTTAACATTTGAAACTTCAGACACCTTTAGATAGTTTTTTAGTTATTAACCACTTAAAATTAATATATAAAATTAGTGAGTTTTGTATGATCTTATGGAAATAATGAACGAAATCGGTATCAATACGTGACCCAAACTTAATAACCTTATACATTATTAGAGCGCTACACAGATATTTGTGTCAAGTGGTGTACTTGACATAATTTAATTGGGTTCCTTAACAATATCGATTGAAAATATACTTTTATATATATATATATATATATTTTTTAAATATGACTCAAGCAATTTCCCGATAACCCGTTTAGGACATTGTAGATCTCTTATTGATGCAAATGCGTATCATTCTCCGATTTGCAGATGTGCCACGCGGAGGGGGTTGTGCATCGCGATCTAAAACCCGAGAACTTCTTATTCGCGAACAAGAAGGAAAATGCGCCGCTAAAAGCCATCGATTTCGGGTTATCCGCCTTTTTCCAACCCGGTACATTTCATCCACCCGAAATTCATCATTTCACTAACAAAATCATCAATTGTTTGGTTGTTTAAATTTAACGTTATCGTGTTATCGCGTGTGTATATAGGAGAACGTCTTAATGAGATAGTCGGGAGTCCGTATTACATGGCACCCGAGGTTCTAAAGCGCGACTACGGCCCTGAGGTTGATATATGGAGCGGCGGGGTTATACTATACATCCTACTTTGTGGTGTCCCTCCGTTTTGGGCAGGTGTGTACTTTGTATAGATAGATTACTTGCAGTGCAAGTTTTGCATATACGTTTGACTTAGGGAACAAGTTACTGTTTTGTAGAGACTGAGGAAGGGGTGGCTCAAGCGATTCTTCGCTCCGTAGTTGAATTTAAGCGCGATCCTTGGCCCAAAGTCTCTGACTCTGCGAAGGACCTAGTGAAGAAAATGTTGAATCCCGATCCAACCAAGCGGCTCACGGCTAAGGAAGTGCTAGGTTTGATGTTTTCTAACTGTATTCTTCAGAAGTTTAGAGTATAAGTGAGCGTATAAGTAAGAAAAATGATATTCAAATGGGTTATACAACTTTCCTCAACTCGGGTATTCAGCTGACTTTCTGTACTTGTGTCCATTTAACCATGTTTTCCGAACTTATTTGAAGAAGGTAGTTTTACTTCTTTTTTCCCGTACAGATCACCCTTGGTTGCAGAATGCCGAGAATGCGCCCAACGTCTTCCTCGGAGAGACTGTAAAAGCGAGGCTGAAGCAGTTCGCCGTGATGAACAAGCTCAAGAAGAAAGCTTTAAGGGTATATAACATTTCTACTTTCTCTCATAATCTAACTGCATTTCATATTTTCCGTGACAAATTCATTGTCACTAATGAACTGATTTGTTGTGGTGAGTCTTGAGTTGAATTGATATACTGAACATTACAATCTAACATTATAAAAAATACTGATGGAGATTATAATGATCGAATCCTTGTCACAATAGTTTCCCATAGCATCACATTACAACGATCCAAACATCTCTTAAACTGTATTCCCTTGCGAAATACCGCCTAATAACAAATCTATTTTTCTCAGGTAATGGCGGAGCATTTGTCGGATGAAGAAGTAGCCGGAATCAAGGAGGTGTTTGAGATTATGGACCCTAACCAAACCGGCCATATCAGCATCACCGAGCTTAAGGACGGATTGCAAAAGCTTGGCCAAAATCTCTCTGACGCCGAGATTCAATCCCTAGTTGAAGCCGTAAGCGGTTTTATCACTCATTCAAGATCGTTGTGTTTTGTCGGCAAAGGTGTTGTCGCAACTTGTTTAAAACGACAACACCTGAATTACCCGTCAAAATTCCGTTAGAAAATTGTAACTAACTTATTGATCGGTATTTGAGTTACTTAGGCTCTACGTTTCGTGCAGGCTGATAACGACGGTGATGGCACGCTAGACTACAACGAGTTCGTTGCGCTTTCGATACACCTTCGAAAGACGGCCAATGACGAGCACCTTCTCCGTAAAGCCTTTGCGTTGTTCGACCAAAACAACGACGGCTACATTGAATACAACGAGCTACAACATGCTCTAAACGACGACGTCGACACTAGTAGCGATGAGGTAATCAATGCCATCATGCATGACGTGGACACCGACAAGGTATTGCGGATACTTAATTAGTTCGCTTCGTAAACAAATCGCTCTTAATGACGATGTAGAGACCCGTAGCAATGAGTTGAACCATTTTAAAAATTTATATCCGAGCTTCGGTTTTTTAAAAAAGTCGATCAACGAGTTTTTTTTTTTTACCTAAATAACTCTATTTATCTGCATTACAGGATGGAAGAATAAGCTACGCCGAGTTTGCTGCGATGATGAAGCCGGGAACCGATTGGAGAATGGCGTCGAGGCAATACTCTCGGGAGAAATTTAACAATCTGAGCTTGAAATTGATGAAGGACGGGTCGATCAATATCGCAAAAGGATAACTTAAGTCCTAAGTAATCGAAGGATCACTCAAAATCATCATACCCTTATAAATTTAAACACTTGCAAAAATATTTGTTACGCTAATGTATCAAAAAGTCGATCAACTAACTAATGCATTCGATTGAGTTCGACTTGTCAAGTGATCTAGGGTTTCTTTTGGATCGGGATCCGACGGATCGAAGAGACGAATATGGTGGTTCAACACAGATGGAGTATAGATAGTATAGGAAGGTGGGATCATGAGTTTTGTTTGAGATTGGTGTAAATATTTTCCAACTGTTAAAAGGAGAGTGGTTTTCGCCTTTCTGCTCGTTTTTTTACGCCTTTTCGATCGGGTCGGGTCTCTTACAACTGCAAAAACCATGATCACGATTCATATGATATACAACCGACGACATACGTAATATTATTCAGAGAAATATTTATGTATGAATGTTGGATACATTATTTCTGGAGATATTGTTGCTAGAAGCCTAAAACAAATTCAACCCAGCACTGATTTGAAAAAAGAACTTATGAAAAAGATAAGGGTTAAGAATCTAAACACAGTCTCAAATTTACACTATGTTGCTTTTAGGTGTACAATGTATAAATTGTAGCTATTAGGTGTCTCATGTTTCGTTTTCGTTGCTAATAGGTGTCTCATGTTCCGTTTTCGTTGCCTTTTGGTTTTCAATCGGTTTTTTCTGTTGAATTCGACGGGTTTGTGTATTGGTTTTCTTCAATTCATATATATTTCTACTAATTAAGTTAAACTGAACATCAAAGTTGCAAAATTTCTTCAATTTTACTTGTAAACTAATTGACATAAATTAAAAGCAAGCAAGGGTGTCATTTTGTTCTTTCTCTTCTTTAAATGTTCTTGCAATGAATTTTAGAAACCGTTGGACCAAAATCCATCAAATTTAACAGAATAAATGAACGGGAAATCAAAAGGCAACGAAAACAACATTTTAAACATTGTACACTTAAAAACAACATTAGACTGATTAAATTATAAATTCAAAATATAACGAAAATACGAATACGATTAAACTAATATATATTTTTGTTCAAGCTTTAACTGTTGCATCGCCACATCAGCATTTAACGGGAACAGTAAATTCGAAATTTACTAGATTGTAAAACAAAGTTCCAACTTTTGCTAGTTATTATATTCGGCTTTATATTCGGCCAAAAAAAAAAAACTTTTGCTAGTTAATTGAGTGGAGAATTAAGACCCTCTTGAGAAGACAATGCATGAAGAGGTTGATGTCGCCTCGAGGGAAACGCCGCCGTTTTGGGCCGAAAGAACGGACTCTTTTCCAGAACATGTAGAGTCCTCTTCGCAGTGATTCTTCGAAAAACAGGCGAAATTCGCTCTTCGAACTTGAGAATGAAGAAGAAGATAAGCCTATAGGCTATGAGGATGAAGAAAACTGCTGCTAAATCCCACCACTTCGAATGATCTAATCGAGTTCCGAACATTGTTGTGATAATCGTATCGCCTTTCAGCTTCGGATCGCCCGGATTCAGCGGCTCGAACTCCGTACCGAGCATATCGTTCTTCAGACCACCCTACAATATCGCGTCGTGTTAGATATTATCAACCATAGAGGCTTTACGAATTATTAACCGAAACTTGAAAAATCTGTTAAAAAAAATGATTTGCCAACGGAATATCGGTTGGTAAATCAAAAAATTGCTGATGATATTTTTAGGTATGGGCAAAAAAACCGGTCCGGCCGGACCAGCCCGAAACTGGACCGGACCGTTTGGAACCGGTCCAGACTGGACCAGTTCCAAACAAACCAGGTTTTGCAAGTGGAAACCGAGCCAAGAACCGTTTGTATACTTCTGATGGAACCGGTTTTAAACTGGACCGGACTGGTTTTGACCGGCTTTTTTACCCGGACTGGTTTTGGACTGGTTCTTTGTTTTTTTTTTTTGTTTTAATTTTTAGTGTAAATCTATAAATAAAAACGGGTCGGACCGGTTCTGGACCGGACTGGTCTGTTTTTTATAAAACAGTCCAGAACCGGTCCAGATTTTGTTGGTCAACTCTTGGTCAACATCTAATTCGGTCCGGACCGGACCGGACTACTTAAACCAGTTCCGGTCCGGTCCAGAACCGGTCCAGGCCGGACCGGTCCAATGCCCATCCCTAGATATTTTTATGACAATTTGATTGGCAAATACTTTTGCAAATGGAATTTCTTTTACCGATGAAATTTGAGTGTTTTACTGATCAAAAATTCGTCGAGAATGTTAGCAACAACCAAATATCAGTCGACAAATTTAATCATTAAGTGATTTTACCGACAAAAAGTAACCATTTTGCCGACGCAATTTTTTGTCGATAGTAAAGTTTGCTGATCGAATATTTCGTCTTTAAAAACTTAAAAAATCTGCATAAAAAATTGAATTTCCGACAGGATATCAGTTGCTGAATCAAAAAATGTCACCGACGATATTTTTTATGACAATTTGGTCGGTAAATACTTATGCGCGGCTTCAGCGACAATTTTTTTACCGACGGATCATTCTATTGCCGACGAATTTGAGTTTTTTCTGATCGAAAAATTCGTCGGCAATTGAGGGATTTCCAGTAGTGTTAGGAAAGAGTACCTGAAGTGCCCAAGCTGCGTAATTGACATACGAAATCGGGTACCGCCAGAAGGGTTTCGGAAGATCTCGCAGTAACCGGAAAAACCCAGAAGTCATCATCAAAATCCCCTTCAACAACACCATAAATTCATATCATTAGTATTCAAAATGACGACGATTCGATCGTCAAAATCTCGAATTCTTCGTTCTTACCATGAGTCCGGCCCCGATTACGACACCCATCAAGTAATTCGGAACTAGCGAGGCAACAACCATCATCAAGCTCTCTATAACCGCGATGCAACCGAAAATGTTTAGGCATAAGAAAAGATAGCACCATAACCCGGCCCGGATGTTCGAGACCATGAAGAAGGTGATTGTTCCACTGCCTCCTCCTATGGCAACCAAGAATGGAAACGAAGATAGGAAGTTCGATATTGTGTATACCGCAACTCCGTAGTACCCGTTTCGTCTCTCTTTGTAGAAAACCTGGAGCACAAGTAATCGACTGCGGTAACTTGCTGAACAAGTAACCTAACTGATTTTACTTGGAAAGCAAGTCATTGACATGTTTACTGTTTTTTGTACTATTAACTTACCTTCATTTCTTCGACGAAGGACGGGAATCCTCCAATGGACAAGAAAGTCATGAATCCGGATATGAATCCGCCACACGCAACTCGAGCTAGGATCGAGGAGTATTTATAGCCTACATTGTAGAACACGGTACCAACCGAAATCGATACGATCAAGTAAATTACGATCCTTAACCAGTAATAGCCGACGTCTCTTGACATGTTCACCAGCGATCTTCGAGTCAAGGTAGTTAGTTGCTTGCACCACGTTGCTTGGCTCGCACTCTTTGATTCTAACTCCGGGTATATCTGCAAAAAAAAAAAAAATCACAAAAAAGTTAATATAGATTAATGACCATATTAGTAAATTTGTTACTGTGGAGAGAATTGTTACTGTTGTTTTTGTTTCTGTAATCCTTGCTTTAACTATTTTCTCATAGTCAGAGTCTTTATACTTGTGAATAAGCAATGCTTTGATCTCTGCAGTTGCTAAGTTCATGTAGGGATTGGATAGTGATGGAATAGCCTGTCATTGAACAAATAAAGGGACCAAAATTGGAACATAGTATAAGTATAAGGCTGAAATCAACTTTCCTAAAATCTTAAGAAATCATTTTTTCAGAAATTAATTACACAAATGGCAACACAAAGTGATGCCAAATGTAAGTTTTAGTAGCGGATTAATTTTTATGATAGTAATGAAAGCTTTCTGTAACGTATAAAACACCGCTGCAAAAAATTATTATTAGCAGCGGAATCTACTGCAACTACAATTTGTGGCGGTTTTACGGTCGCCACTAAAAAATCAACGTTATTTCGCGTTCACAAAAAAACGGAAAATAAGTACTTATACCTGAAACCGTTGAGATCCGGTTAACGCGGTTGTCACCGCATCGAAGTCAGAGTTTACGCAGCGTAAGAAATGATCCGAAGGGTTTCGTCGACTAGGGCACGGGAACCCGACCCTATCAAAGAACTCAACCGCCATTTTTGCTTCACCGCAATACACCGTTTCGCCACCCGACAAAAGGAACAAATCATCAAACAAGGCAAACACCTCGCTGCTCGGCTGGTGAATCGACGAAACCACGGTCCGGCCATCTTGAGCTATGTTTCTCAATGTTTGAACCACGAAGAAAGCCGAAGCACTGTCGAGCCCAGTTGTGGGCTCGTCGAGGAAAAGGAGCCGAGGCTTCGTGAGTATTTCTAGGGCGATACTGAGTCTCTTCTTCTCGCCCCCGCTAATGCCTCTCAAGTGCCAGTTTCCGATGAGTCGGTCGGCACAGTCTTGTAGGCCGAGCTCGACGATAGTGTCTTCGACGATAATGTCGATTTCGTGTTTGGGTAATGTGGATGGTAGCCTTAGAAGGGCCGAGTAGCGGATGGTTTCTTTCACTGTTAGTGTTCCTAGCAGCACGTCTTCTTGGGTTACATAAGCCTGAAGCAAATCAGTACATATAAATTGGAGAACTAAATTGAACAAAATAAAAGTATTTAATAGTGAAACTTGACAGTTGACTAACGGATACTTACAACTAAGCCGTAGTCAAGTTTTCTCTTTTTACCGTTGAGTAGAATATCTCCGGTCATGATTACATTTCTCGATAGCCTTCCTGCAAATAGTCGAGACAGTATTCAATAATAACTATACTAGAACGCGATACCTTTTTTTTTAAAAAAAAAAAAAAAAATTTAGTATCTCTAATATATCTTTAATTTTGTATAGTTTTGTTTTTAAAGTTTTATCAATCGGATTTTTAGCTCGGTGGTCTAATCTGGGTCGGGCTCATGGTTAAGTCTGACACTAATCAGGGTCGGACTTAGCTTAGAAATTGATTCTATCTAAGTTAATTGAGACCTTGATCCTCAAGGTCATCAAACTTGGGTGATCCTAACTAGAGTCGGACCCAGCCGAGAGCTCGACCCTGGTTAGGTCAACCGAACAAAGTCTAATTGGACATTTAACTTAATTTTTGGGATTAAACTAAACAAAATTATAGTTAGGGGCAATTCAATACTAATCATGTGAGTACTTAACAGAAAAATTAATACTCACTAACAACTTAGGCATGAAAAACAAAGTTTTTCTAGCATGTTTCACAAACACGATATTTATGCTAGTTTTATTACTAGGGTGGACTTAAGTGTAACATTTAAAAAACTTTAAAAGTATAATTTTTTTAACTAAACTTAGTATTTGTATCATAGCATTAATAGTATCAATTTCTTCTATGGAGCTTACCAGAATGGTCTGAAAAATATATATATATATATATATATATATATATATATCATAAACATGTTTCACCAAAAATATGTAAAAAAAATACATATTTATTATACTAATATGGTCTAAAGATGTTGTATCCCTAAACCTATTAACCTAATATTTAAAATGATTCTATAATTTTTGCATTTCCTAAAGTAGCAAAAATACTAAGTAAAGAAATGGTGATGATGAAATAAAACTAATCATAAGCTCAGGTTGGCACTGTTGATGCAGAGAGAGAACCTGCTAAAGAATCAAGGAGGGTGGACTTGCCGGAGCCGGAAGGCCCCATGATGGCCATGATCCGCCCTGGCTCAGCCACCCCGTTAAGGCCGTGAAGCAGCCGCCGCGGAGGGCCATGGCCCAAATTTGGTAAAACCACCGTGAGCTCCTCCCAGACAAGCCACGTGCCCCTCTCTCTCTCCACGGCTGCACTACTCCACCCTGCAGCACCGCCGTTAGTGGTCGACGACGACTGAATCTCCATAGCCAACCAAAAGGGAGCAGCTGGAATGAAAAAAGATGAAGCATACGAGAAAAGTTATATCGATTCAGAACAAGTCATTACTGACATCGCTATATTTATTACGTATTGGAAGCAGTTGTTGAACTGCTGTATTTTTATCTATTTTTAAGTTTTAACTGCTATTTAAGTAGAGTAATTCCTTAAAGTGTGAGCACAGATTTCTGCAGATTTTTACTTTTTTTTTTTTTTTTTTTTTTGGTAATAGTCAGAAATTTTATCAAAACCGAACACAATAATACACAATATAAGTAACTATATAGGGTTTGAAATACAGGCCAGCCAAGATAAGCGAATATCGTTGAAGTATAAAAGCTAAATCTAGGGTTGGGTAAACAGATTAGGTTTACAAAGGAATTAACCAATATAAAAAAATGTTTGTATATTTATGTGGAATAGATTTTATACTATTGGTTTTTTGTTTTTATGTTTTTTTAAATTTAGTGTCAATCTTTATTTAAAGAACGGTCCGGATCAGAATATTTTTTGACAAAACAAGTCCAAAATCGGATCCAAACAGACCAGTTTTTCTACAATAACTTAGCACAAAAAAAACCAGTTCTCTTTGGAACGGAACTGTTTACAACAGTTTCGGTATGACCTAAACTCATTCAACTATCACTTAACATTTTAGGACAATTAGTAAAGCTGTTAGTCTAAAATTTCATATGGTATCAGAGCGTGCATGTCGATTCTCCGCAACAGCGCTGAGTTTAAACTCTTTGATTTAAAAGCTTCACGTGATGATTCATCAAAATGTTTCAGCCCACACATGAGAAATGTTGAAGTATAAAGGCTAAATCACGCATTCATCTATCACTAGTTTTTCGAATAAAAATTATCCCGCAAATAAAAAATATTGAAATATAAATGCTAAATCACGCATTTGCATTAAGATTTTAAGACAGCCGGAAGTACAACACACATTGTATTGTCATAAATGACGAAGCGATAGCGCGTAATCTGACTTTGAAGAGAATTTATTGTAGGCAACTAACTAACTGAGCAAACCATCAATTCCGATCGTTTATTGTTGCCTTCCCCTAGAGAGATAAATAAATAAATTTGATGGGTTCATTATCTTCACATTGTGTAACGTGTATCGATAAAGATAAATGAATATCGGCCACTATTATGGGGTTGCCGGTGAGAACTTACTACGTTCGTATATATGTCGCATAATAATGTCGCATTTATGCGAATAGCGCGTCATGCATCGTGACTAATATTACTAGGCTCGCCCAATAAATACGTGCTAGTAATCAAGCGCATAATTGAATGAATCAATTATATATGTGACATTAGGGTCAAGAAGTACTACTAAATTGGCTACACGACTCTTAACGTTCAATCTTAAAATTAATGGATTCAACACGTATCATTATCTAATTTAATCGAATTAAATTTCATTAAAAAAATTGACTAAAGCAAACTCTTTATTATTAAAAATACAAGTATCAATCCGGTTATAATGAAATAAGAGAAGATGTCGGTTTTGAAACACAACTAAGCTAACTTAACATAATTTTATTGACCGATAGAGTTTGACGTATCGGCTTGAAATTTATCATTAGAATAAAAATTAGTATTATTATAGATTTCCTCACGTTACACCTAGTTAGAGTAAGTTTTTGAATGATCCACGGTAGCACTCGTTAAAATGAACAATGAATGCTTATCTGCACGCCACGTGACAGTAGAGGAAGAAAAGAAGAACAGCTACTAATAATAGCATAGTGCAGTGCAACAAACTAGGAGTTATTTGATATACATTTCCCCACCTACAAGATCAAAGTCGTATTCATTATTCAATATTCACTATTCCCATTCAGTTTGGTCCCCCTCAACATCAATATCCTAAACATAATCTTTAGGGTTAACTTGATACTTGAACTTTGAGCAATTCAATAATTGCTATTTAAATTTTAATTTTTCAAAATTGGTTATCTGAACTTTAATTTCCGATCAAGTTGTTATAGCTATTTTAATTCCCGTCAATTTGGATAGAAAACGAGTATGTTTCCATCATGTTTGGTGTTTTCATATATACACCCACAATTGATTCAAATGTAAATTTAAAGTATTGCACGAAATACATTCATACTCAATTGGATTTCCACCCAATTCGAACAGTCTCTTTCAATTGAGTATTCAATTGAAGGTATTTCATTGCAATACTTTCAATTTATGTTTGAATCATTTGTGTGTATAAAAGAAAAGACCTCACGTGGCGGAAACATGTTCAGTTTGACGAGAATTGAAACAGAGTTGGCAATTTGCTCGAAAATTAAAAGGTCATATAGTCAATTTTAAAAATGAAAGTTCAAATAGTGATTTGCAAATTGCTCAAAGTTCATGTAGAAATTTTGTTATTAACCCTAATCTTTAACAAAATAATACTATAAATTAGTTCAGCATGACACTCTCTAATCAAGAGATCAGATGTTCAACTTCCAATTGTGACTGACACGTAGCTCGTTACAGATTTCACGGTTGTGCCTCCTGATATATGGGTCTATAGCACAACTCACAGGAACCAAAAAAAAACATAATCTTTGTACACTAAATCGAAACAGTTAGAGGGGTAACATTTAATTCCATGTCTATTATTGCTTATCTATACCAGTTCTATCCTTTTGCGTCTCTAAAAGAAATTCATATGTATGTACCTGAACAAAAGCTCTTAAACACCCAAATCCGTACATCCATGGGCTGATGAAATAAGCTAGAATCTCCTTCCGGGACTCCTTGAACGTGTGTTGTGTGTTCCTCTGTAGATAATCATAAGTAGAGAAATAGACGATGACTGTGAAATAGTGCAAGTACCATACATTATTTAACATTTGAAACTTTCTGCAGCATAGACTCCACATTTAGGATGATAAAGCAAGTTCATTTTTCTGCATTTACAGAAGAGTACTGACCTCTTCTTCTTCAAAAACTTTTTCCCGAGAATCGGACCTTTGCTGAAGGCCCAGTCGACATTGATTATCTGAGTGAGAAGCTCGGTTTCATTCATCTGTGCTATTGCAGCCTCTGCTTCCTCCAAGTTTGCGTATTCAAGCATCGCATACCCCTTATGGCCACAAATCATTCAGAGCTACCAAAAGTTAGGTTTTTAAGAGAACTAGTAATGCAACTGCTGATCAGTTCATTGTTATACAATGCAGGATATCGAAAACAATCTGGTTTCTTCCTAATTCTTACTGCTATATGTGTCACAAGTTGAAAAGTTTAACTGCTTGAGCAAAAAGAGTTCAGCATTGAAGATTGGGTTTTGGAAGATTTACAATGTTACCTTGACATATCCGGTGCGGTGGTCGAGATTTAAATGGATATTCTTGATCTGTCCAAAGCCTCTAAAGGCATTGTAGATGTCATCCTCCTGCGTCTCTTCGTGTAATCCAGTCACAAAAATAACCCATCCCTCAATTGCTGCCAACCATAACATTCTCTCATGACAATTTGTGTGACAGATACTAAATAGTAGGGAAATTTAAGAGTCATTTTTGCATTCCTCTAAGGTTGATGGAGCAAATACATAAGAAACATGATCAGATATTATGTTCAGAAGCTCTATGAAAATCAACACCAACCACATTGACAGCTCAAAGTGTAGCACATACTGTCACAGCTCAAGTTATGCAAGATAAGAAGCACTCAAGGAAACATTTCACTGCATCTTAATTACAGGCCGACCAGGGCTTTATCCAAATAAATACACAACCAGCAGAGAATGGTATGGTCATAGGAAAATAGAGGCCAGGAGGATTTACTATTGACTCCTAAGTGTTTGTATACTAGCAGACATCTGATAGTAAGAATTGAATATTTTGCTCAACAATTTAAGCAAGTGCTATAAGCTGCATGTTCATTTATTCATACTTATCCGCCAACGGAGTGCCTCAGAAGAAGTAAAAAATCTAGCAATGTACAAAGCAAGCAAAATAAAAGCCTAAAGTCAGAAGCTTCAATCCTATCAACATTTTCTTGCTCTCAGCTCTGAGTTTCATTTGATTAGCTTGTGCATGAAACTTAAATAAACCAGAATAAGCTCCCGGACAAAAGAGTTCATACCAAATTTCCATATCAGCGATTTGTTATCTTAACCTCTCGAACAATCTCACTCAGTGGCTTCAAATTCATAAATACACCCTCAGTGGAGAAACAATCAAGTTGTTCTGATTTCTCTTCTCATTTTCTTTCCCTTCCACAGAATACTTTTTCAGTCACAACACGTACATAAATCTACTCCTCAGGTCAAAATCATACTATATGCATTTGATGGCCCTGATCCATCCTAAACCCTAAATCAATACAATACCAGACTCAGACACTTGAAATTAACTGCAGGAGGTTAATCTGGTCCCTGGGAACATTCACAAGGAAAGACTGTCTATCTAGTTTCTACTACATGCTTGATAAGACTATTTCAGGAAGCAACTACAGGAACAGGTAAGTACTGTCGATATCAATTAGGTCTTCAATCAGCAAAAAAACTTCAATCCAACACCTATCCACGGATCAATCCACAAATAAACCAATGGTGATTCGATCTCAACTCAATCCAGCCCAAAATGATGCAGCACAGTACAGATTGCAGAAAAAACATCAACATCAGGACAGATGGATCTTATCAAGCTACAAAGAGAATGCTGCAGTTAATAGCGTAATTCGCACATCCTAGCACGTCGTGGAGAAAATCGGACCTCTAAGAATGCCGCAATCCAATCGAACAAGACCGCAAACTACTGCAACGAACATCTCACCGGAAGAATAAGAGAGATAGAGGAGAGGCGTACTGACATCGCATAGGATGAAGATCTCCGCCGGTAATGCCGGTGTCTCTCCAGGATCCGTAACCTCTGTCACTCAGATGAGCGGCGAGAGAGGAGGAATAGTGACCAGTGACGGCGGACTTCAGACCGAGGAGAATTCGTCGAGGTGAGGCGTCGCAGTCCTCATCCATAAGATCATCTTCCTCAAGGTTCAAGTACAGAGCATCCACTTCCATCTTTGCCATGGTTCTTCTTCAACTCCAAGGAATCTCTTCTCTTCACTGCACTGCACTGCACTGCCTTGTGCCTTCTTTTTAAGATGGCGGGAATAGCGAGATTATTATTTATTATCCCTAAACTTTGGGTAAATTCAATTTTATCCTTAATCTTCTTACTTTTACAAACTTCACCTTCAACTAGATAATTGCTACCACGACGGCGCGACTACTTAAGCCCAACACCCTTAAAACACTACTATTAGGCCCCCTATCAAGCTTTATAAATAAAAATAATAATAACTTAAAAAACAAGTTTGGGCCTCCAACAAACAGCCCAGTAAGCGTTGCTGCATTTTTTTTTGGTGCCTATTTTTATTTTATTTTTCTTTTCCAATAGTATCATTATTATTTTTGTATGTTTTTTTTAGCTGTTACTAAAAAAAATGGCCAAAATTTAGCACGGTTCTACTGCATTTTTAGCCTGATTATTTTTTAGAAACCAAAGTCGCACTGAAATTATATTAAGAGTCGGCCACGTAGTTTTAAAAGATTAAAACTATCGAGCTAGCCCAGGTCCACTACATAAACTCGTTCATGTGTAATACTAAAATTAATTGAGGGGTAGCAACATTTATCCATTAGTATATACAATAATTTTTATAAAGTTTAGATGTAGCAGTTGCTACCCCTCAGCTGTACGTAGCTACGCCCTGAGTACATCATGCTTATATAGTGTTCTAACTATTTAATTTAATAGATATGGTACAACCCACTCACATGAACACTTAACAATCTCTCTCTTACATGTGAGTGCACAATAACTACCTCTCAGTTGAAAGTTTAGTCACATCGTAACTCCCTGTGAACCGGAAGTCCGGCACCAAACCGTGAAATTTTCAAACTAGCCCCTCGAATTACCACGTCGTGCATCGAGTCAAGACTCAAACTCGAAACATTATGTACCACGTGTCGCCACCCTTACCGAGACTCGTCACTTTTGGGTCATCCCGGACTTCCCGGACCGAGCAACCGGCTCTGGTACATGTCGTTATGAGATTAAAACTATGAAGCGAGCTCAGAATCATTACATAAGTCCATAGAGGTTCCATATTAAAACTAATTAGTAATAATATGAGTAACTCACTAAACTTATATAATGTTACTAACTCTTTAAGAAATTTGCAAACTGAAAAAGAAAAGAAAAAAGTTGAAGCTTTTGAGTTAAACAGAGTAGACTTTGAGAATGGGTAGGGTAGGCTGCTTTTACTGCCTCACCTGAGTAGAGTTAGTGATAGAAGAGCAGGTATGGTTAGACTTAGATTGGTAATTTAATGTTTATTATTATTCTTGAAATTTGTGAAAACATTCAATGAAGTTGAACAGTTGTGTAAAGAAATGAGTGTTTTCCTTTTTTCAAAAGAAACAGCTTCCACCCTGTTCTTGTCTTGAGAATTGAGACTAGGGAAGGAATCCACAACACAACAATGGCTCCATTTTTTCCCTTATATATATATTTAATAATAATGTTACTAATGTGCAATCTTTTTTATACATAAATTCATTTTCAAAACTAATTTATTAATATAATTAAATTTGAATTATATAATACTATATTATTAGGAAAAAATTCATCTCCATTTTCATATGAAAAATAATTTCGTTAATATTTAATTGCAAATAATAGTATAATAAAAAAATTCAAACATTAAATTTATATAATGTTTTAAATGATGTGTATAATATGGTGTGTTTTAAAATCAGGGTCGTCAGATATATCTTATTAGACAATGATATGCATTTATGGATAAAATAAACAGAGTTAATTTTAAATATCAGAATTAACGACTTCAGCGTATGTCATTATTTAATATGATTAAGCAGGATTACTATAAATTAAAGTTATTATGTACATATTTATATACAGATACATATTAAAAAGAACATTGCAAATAAATCAAAACTAATCATTTACTTTGAAGAATTAGAATATGACATGATTTGGCTTCTATTGTAATTCTAAAGGTTATAATGGCCCCAAATATTTACAGTATTATTATAATTATAATTAGTTGGAGCATCTATGTTTGAAGTAGATATATTATATATATATATATAATAATCCCAAAACATACACATGCTAAAAGATTAATGGAACTCCAAAGTATTGCACGTGTGTAGGATTCGATTACTCTGTAAATATTATTGTTAGAATTTAGTTCCTTCTATAATTTTTTCAATTAACCATGTAAATATATGTAGTTATTCGATAGGCACATCTTAACCAAAACATTATAGGAGGTACATTATAGGTAACATAATTGACTTAGCTAAAACATCTGCAACTGGGTTGGTTTTGCGATAAATATGTTGAACTTGTATTTATTAAACTTGAGCATTAAATTTCTGCAATCTAAAATAATAGGACATCATTAGAAAGTGAACACTTGTAAGTTGTAACATGTTTTATCTGTACTAAAACAATTTTAATTGCTCATATACATTATATAATAAGTAAAGTAAATAATTTTTAAATATCTCAATACTAAGCGGAGTATAACGAGGGTTTTGGTTAGAGCATCCACAGTGGTATTACGTAAACGTGAGTCCTACATGTTTTTTTAAACTAAAGCAACAAAAACTATCTACAGTTGTTTTACATAGCATTCCTTAAAGATGGGACCCACACGTAAATTTATGTTTTTACATAAAACCTTCCTTAAATTTAAGTAATACACTATGTATTACGTAACTAATTTTTTATTATAAATTAATTCATTTTATATTAGTAGGAATGTACAAGTTGACTCAATGTGACCCTACTGGCTAGAGATACAATCCAATTACCAGTTGCTAGTGGACTGTAGGGTAGGGCCTGCAGCCCTGCCTTCATTTATTCACTCTCTTCAATTGACTGTCACATGCAAGGAAACATTATTGGTTTGGTTGGTCAAAGATGATTTTTATAAGTACTTCAATTTTGGATGTAGTTTAACATTTATATTTTTTAAAAAAGGAATATAACAAACTAATATAGCTATTCGGCACTTCAACCTTTAATCAGATATTATGGTTCAATCTTCGTTAAAGATTATGAGAATAAAAATATATTTACTGTCTGTATTTTACTCCTTAAAGACGGAGAGTGAAGCAATAATTATTATAGGGATAATTATTAAGCATAATTATCCTTAAAGACTATCCCTAAAGTGTTTATTCATAAATATCTTCACATTTGCATAATTATTATTAGGGTTTAAATTCTTAATCTTAAAAGAAGAAGTGATGAATCGTTACAGTATATTAAACTGAATTTGTCTTCAAGTGACCAATTCACAGTTGCAAATACGAAAATGTTTGCAAATATAACATAATTACGTATATAACCATCAGTCCACTTTGAAAGAGCGACGAGCTCGCTGCTCTTTCAAAGTGCGACGAGCTGACATAGCTTGCAGAGAATAAATCCATGTACAACATTTCCAATCAGCATGCCACGTTAGCTTGCTAGTTTTTCAAAGTGCCCTAATTGTTATACCCGTAATTATGTTATATTTAAGGGTTAACAGGTCTTTTGATCCATGATGTTTGATCACTTTTGAGTTTTGTTCCATGATGTTTTTTTTCTCCTAGTTTTAGTACCATATGTTTGCAGATTTTTCTAGTTTTGATCCGACCGTTATATTCCGTTCATTTTTTGACATGTGCAAGTCACGTGATCCACCTTAAACTTTCAATTTTGTTCAATTTAGTCACTCTAATACTTTCCTAACTTTTTTCTGTTCAATTTAGTCATTAAGTTTCAAAATTTCAAATGGACATACTGTCAGTTGGGATCAATTTTGAACCTTCGGGACTAAATTGAACAACAAAAAGGTTAGGAAAGTATTAGGGGGATTAAACTGAAAGTTTAGAGTGGATCACGTGATTTGCACATGTCTAAAAATGGACGGAATGTAACGGTCATACTAAAACTAGAAAAATCCGCAAACATATGGTACCAAACAAAGCAAAAAAAAAACATCATGAACCAAAACCCAAAAGTGGTCAGACATCATAAACAAAAAACCTGTTAACCCTATATTTAATAACATTTTTCGTATTTAGCAACTATCGTATGACTATTCAATAATTTTTTTTATTACTATTTGTATTATATATGGGGTTGCACAACATACTACACTACACCATGCATAATAATTTAATTTAATTTTAAATTATGGGAGATGGGATTTGACAAATGACACCATAGCATAGGTAGATAATATCCCTTTTCACGTGATGATACGAATGGGAATCTAACTGACAGGCGTGGGCGCGTGGCATCACCAATCCAATATTGTGCAAAAAAGGTTCCACTTACTCCCTCATTTCCTTTTCACCCTTCAAAACACTCCTTATGAAACTTTACTTACTTCTATGTCTTGTTTTGTGAGGTCCGCTTTTTTCTATGTATTTGTTCCTCTCCTTTTTCTTTTTCCTTCCCAACATTTGTTTTTTGATAATTTTTTTATAAAAAAAAAATGTTTTTTTTTGTGTCATGGGATATTCACCCACCAACCATGTAATATGGAGTAACACGGTGCAGAAAAAAAAGTAATATGGTGTAACGATTCAGCGTTTCATCAATTATCATAAGTTGAAAGTTCAATCCCCTCTAGTGATTATAATGATAAAAAAATATGCTTGGCCAACACCAGATGAGAGCTCCCTTTCCTAGGAGTAGGACCACGACCACTCTGCGAGAAAAAAAAACACGAAATCAAATCATGTAATATGGTGTGATTTTTCTACCATGCTTTGGGAGCACCATGTTTTTGGTTTTTTTAATGCTATGGTGGACTTAATTGTAACATAAGTAATACTTTAAAAGTATGAAAAAATATGAATTTTTATAACTACACCTAAGATGTGTATCATACTATTAATAATATCAATTTCCCTATGGGGTTCACCTTTAGGGCAATAGAAAAATAAAAAAAATTAGTGGCAAAAGCATGGTGCTCCAAGAGCATTGTAGAAAGGTCCAATATGGTGTAACGGTTCAACGCTTCATCTCTTTCAATCTCCGCTAACACTTTACCCCTCATCAGAAGAATGTAAGGTCACACATAAAATAATTAATTTTGCACGGTTAAAATTGTACATCACTAAAAGTCAGAGGAATAATGACACTGTTTGTCTCCGTAGTTTTGTGAGTGTTATCAGGAGAATAATACTCATACTAAATTTGTTATAAATCTTTAGTAACTATTATTCTTACTAATCTCAGATTAGTCTGTAATAAGTACGAACTAATAGACATTATTATTAAATGGTTACAAAAATGTTATGTTAGTTGTCATTGTTGTCTTATATGTTTGACATATTAGTCCTTTTCTACTCACATCCAAAGTGTCTTGTGCTCAACTTTGGGAATTCATGTTACACAATTATTATTACACATAAAATGTTTGGTGTTAAATATCATCATAGAGCTTGGCAAAAAAAAAAAAAATCATAGAGAAATAAAGAATTTGATGATAGCCAGAAGCTTTGTTAATTATTACGCTACTTAGCTTCAATTCTCCAAATACCAGAAAAGCCATTGGAAGAGGTGCAATTAGTAACAGTTGAAAAGTTTGATTACATTTGTTCATCTTGAAAAATAGAGGGCGCATTTAGCAGAAGTTTGAAACTATGCATTCTCACGTGTGGGCGTATTATGATTTATGATAATATATATATATATATATATCCTACGCTTGACCGTGTGGAGAAGAAAAGATAGAGGGCGTGCGGGATGGTAATTAAATAAACAAAGATACAGTATAACCTTCTTTAATAAATGTTATTTTGTCAGTGGTGATTTTAATAATATATATATATATATATATATATATATATAGGTGATTTTAATAATATATATAGTTGATTTCATATTATTATCAAGATTCATAATTCCCGATTAGAATCTTACAATTTTATGATTTAGTGAAGTCGGACGATCCTGATTCTTATAGGATTATAATTTTGTAAGATCTTAAACGATTATGGTCATAATCAGCTTAGATCTTACGATTATACGACTCAGTTAAGTAACACGATTATAGGATTCGAGTTAACATAATCGATAATTAATTTCATATTAAGAAAACTAACGTCTCTATTAAATTATACATCCATAAATTTAGGGTTTCAAAATTGATTCGCAACTTTAAAAATGATTTTAATGCTTTTTAAAAATTTCGTGGGGCAAGTTATCCGTCATCTCCTAACATTTTCGTCAATATTTATATTTATTGTTGGAATAGAGAAAAATACTGAATTAGTGTAGTATTATGTTATAATTATTAATCATAATACTCTAATTACAGATATTTCTTTAAATAATATAAATACAATATATTAAGTATTACACCATTTAAGATATTCATATATTTAATAAATTATTATTATTTTATATTTTATATCGAAAATGATTTTAATAAATCACATATATTTAACGATTATTTTTCTAGTTGTTTATTTAATTGATAGATAGTAGTTTATATACGTTAATCTATATAGTATAACATATCATATGAAATTATGCATACATGATATGTTAATTTATACTCTTTTGTATACTCTTACGATCTATAGCCCGATTTTAAAAATAATTTAATTATACTCTAAAACAATTATAATTAGAATCTCGACCGTAACAACATTCATTATTGGGGCATGCTAAAATGCAAACGAATTTATTTCAACTCGATTTCTCAGTCGAGATAATCAATCAGAATTCATAAGAGATAAAAAATATTTTTAACACATTTCACGATGTGCATAATCTAATGGCAGAAAAATGAAGTTGAAATAAACTCGACTTTATTTTAGCCGAACCCTTCATTATTATACTAAACAAATATGAAGCATAGATCATATGAGAAGCGTATATCCTATGAGGATATAACTGATTATGTTAATGATAGGATATATACTATCCCAAAAGGAATAAATCCTATGAGAAGGGGTAGACAAATTTGGGTGGCCTCTTCATCAGGCACTCTAACAGTAGCCTCTGTCCACAAGTTTATTAGAGATGAACATTTTCCATCCAAAAGTGATGCAGAAAATGATTGGAAGTGGATATGGAAACGTGAGACTATCCCTATAATAAAACTTTTTATTTGGCTTTGCTGTCATGTCGGATTGCCACATCTAATATGTTGAGTAAAAGAGACACGAATATCAGTCTGTTATGTTCTTTGTATGGCCAAGATGTGAAAGTTACTTTGCATGTCCTTAGGAACTGAGTTCATGCTAGGAAGATTTGGGATAACCTAGGATAACCCATCACAAATCCCCAAGTTACCAGAGTAGATTTATGACTTTGATTGAAAGCTAATTGCATAAGTAGTGCAACTGTGCAAGACATGATTCTGGTCATGATTGGAGATGCATATTCTTCTATGCGATTTGATTAATTTGGAAGGATAGGAATTCTAATCTTTTCAAGCAAAGAGCATTTGTTCGGATATTCGCACATTGATTTTGAACCAGGCTATTGAATATCATAAGTCTTTACAAAGAGTTGAAGTGATCCCTAAGAAGGTTACTATCCAGGTGTGTTGGAAACCCCCTTTGCAAGGGTGGTCCAAATTGAACACTGATGGATCCACCATTGGAAATCCCGGACCAGCGGGTTGTGGAGGAGTCATTAGAAATGAATTTGGAGGTTGGATTAAAGGTTTTTAAAGGAAACTAGGGATTTCAAATATCCCTGTGGATGAACTTTGGGCTATAAGAGATGGTTTGCTTATTGCTAAAGACCTAAAGACCTACACATTAGTTCGATATATATGAAGTCAGATGCAAAATAAGCAATCAATCTTATTGTCGAGAATACAAATAATGGGAGACCACTAATGCCTCTAATTTCTGATTGTAGATGTTTTCTTGGATCATTTACGCGCTACAAGCTTAGACAAATCTATCGGGGGAATCAAACAAAGTGGCGGACCACTTAGCTAAAGAAGTTGTGCGCTTGGAGCAACACTTGAACTGTTTTTGCAATTACTGTTTTTGCCGTCATTTGTGGTCATTATGAGAATAGACGTGTTCAGTCTAATCATGTTTAATAGTTGTATTGTTTTTCCTTTCATTCACAAAAAAAAAAAAACAAACAATCCAATGTGGTCGATTCATTTGTTGAATTCATTTTTTCCTAACATTTTTTAATTATAAATAAATGAAATCAGTTTTACTTAAAATTATATTCTAAGCCAATGTACCTTTTCATATTTATTTTAAAAAAAATGTTAACTAATCCTTACGATTTTTTTTCCACTTATACGAAGAAGAAATATTTTAAAAAACAACTTAAAAATTACTACTCAAGCTCAAAAAATATATATTAACAAAATTAAGAGTTTTTTTTTTTTTTTTTTTTTTTTTTTTTTTTTTTTTCAATAGAGCATTTTTCTAAAATTAATTGTGCCAAGGTGCAATCAGTTTTAAAATATCAAAATAAACCATACCCTCTTTTCTGAAATGAGGATTTGACTAAAAGTTTCGGTTAAACTCTTGTTTCAAATTGATTGCAATTTCGATCATCTCAGATAAAAAAATAAGTTATTTTGTGAAATTCAAAATATAGAAAATGAAATTAATTAACATTGTAACAAATTAATCAGTAATATCATGAATATGTTCTTTTGTCATATTAATTTATAAATGTATTGGCATCCAATAATCATATAAACTAACAAATTAATTAATAATATTATAAATATGATATTTTAAAAATATTATTAATTTAAAAAACGCGTTCATGATTCCATAATTGTATAAGCTAAATTTTAATACATAATTAGAGTCTAATAATGAAAATACAAATAGAATCTCGCGGATAGCGCAAATTTTAGTATATATAATTAGAGTCTGATAATAAAAATACAAATAGAATCTCGCGCATAGCGTATGTCAATATTGTATAGTATATATATATAGTTAATTTTTTTAAAAAAATTATATAATATAGTTATTTCCTTTGTCATTTTATTTTATTTTATTTCCTTTCATTTTCTATTTTCTTAGTAAATAAGGATAATCCCATCAACTTAATTTACGTTAATTTTGGTTGTTTAAAGAATGTACGGAATCAAGAGATAAGGATCGTTTCATCTCCTAATGATCCCGCTTTGCTAAGATCTTCAAACCCTACTACTCCTTTCTCAGTCTTCACTCTCTTCTTCACCACTGCACATTGCACAGAGTCAGAGAAGAGAAAGACGAAGAGAGAGAAAGTCGATTCTTTGAAACTCCATTGAAATACCTCCTCTTTTCTCCTTCAAAGAGTAGCAGAAAGCGATTTCTGTTTACCGCCATGGATTCAAATGAAGCTACAACCGTCGTGCTCTCCAGAATCAAAAGCATCGACCCCGAAAACGCGACCAAAATCATGGGTTACTTGCTTATTCAAGACCTGGACGAGAAAGATCTGATCCGGCTCGCTTTCGGCCCCGAGGCAGTCCTCCATAGCTACATTCTCAAGGCCAAGTCCATCCTCAGCCGCTCCTCCGCCGCCTTTCCCGGCCCGTCGACACCTCCTTCGCCGTCGCCTTTTCTCGGCTCCGTCGCCCGCTCAAACCACCACTTCATGCCGCCTCTATCGTCCCCCAGGCTTGCCCAGAGGGGCGATTTCGACATGGGTAAGAGCCCGAAGGGCCCTTTTTGTCCGTTTCCTGGAAACCCTATGAGCCCTAGCTCGGCCCCATCGCAGCCTTTCGCCGGCTCGCAGCGGTTCCAAGGCGGTAGCGCGGCGAACGGCGGCGATTTCGCCGAGGAACAACAACTCAACGAGATTTTTCCATTTCTGAACGACTCAGTGAGCAACGTGGAGCAACCCCATATGCACCGGAGAAGCCACTCCGACGGTGACGCGTTTTTTGCGTCAGAAGACGGTGAGTTCTGCGGCGTTAACAGGCCGTGCCATTACTACGCCCGAGGGTCTTGTAAGAACGGCACTGGCTGTAAGTTCCTGCATGGAGGCGGCACCGGTGATGATTTCGACGGTTCAGCCTCCGCAGTTTCCGGCGCCGAGCAAATGCTAAGGCTCAAACTCGCCCAGCACCACCAGAGGATGGCTTCTGCTGCTGCTTCCCAGTTTCTGCTCGGAACTTCACCATCTTCATACGAAAAGTACATGAATTCCCTTCTACAACATCCGAACGATCCACAGAGGTACGTTACCATATCTAATTGAAGCTAATTTGAATTGGGTCTGTTCTAAAATTGCAAAAGACTGCATTTTTACTCGAAAATCAAAGAGGAGCTGCATCTTCTTTCTATAATAGTCATTCGTGATTTCTGCATTATATTTTTAGGATGGCATCCCTGATGATGGCTGAGGATATGTACAAGTATGGTCGGTTCCAGCAAGAAAGAAGTGATTTACTGGCTATGAGCATTGCAGAGAAGTCAAACTCTGCTGCTAGGCAAATTTACTTGACTTTCCCGGCAGATAGCACTTTCAAGGATGAAGATGTCTCCGAATACTTTAGGTATCCCTATCCTTGATAGCATAACTTAAGTTTTGAAACTCAATTTTACAGTCAGCTCAAATTTAAGGTCCAATTGGCATCTAGATTAGCTCATGCGAAATGTAGATTTGTGATAGTAAAGTTTGGTAGTTACCTTAATCCTGGTTTGGGTACTCTTTGTTCTATTGGTGTTCCTGTTTTTTCACGGTGTACAATCATTGACTGCCCTGGTGCTTTGGCACATGGTTTTTTTTTTTAGAATTTGTTGTGATTTTTTTTTTCCACTTTGGTGGTTTGATCATCATTTGCCTCATGTTTCTCTTTGCATCTGCTGAATCTTCTATTTTTTAGTCTTATTTCAATTAAATAGAAGGTTACTATTTATAATGCATCAAGAGATTGCAACCAATTTATAAGGAGAATGGAAAAATACAACCCAATTTTTTTACACTAAAATATATGTGGGGACTGGCCAAACAATCGAAATTTCCATCAACACATGAATACTACCCACTTTACCGAAACCGGACAAGTCTATCTCAATTTTTTTTGGATAGTTCAAATGGCTTTGCAAACCTCATCTTGGCCCGGCTTACTCTTTCAGGACAGCTCAAATGCGAGTGTTAAACTTAGGTGTTTTTGTTGGGTGGTTCTCTCTTATGGGAATTCCTTTCTATTGTATACATATACATCTTCATTCGAAAGTGGATGTCACAAACAAACTTAGAGTTGTCATTTTATTTTGGCTGATTCATGCAAAAAATTGATTTTTGGGTAATTTAATGTTTATTAATCCCGAATATGCAGTCATTTGTTGAGCTATCTTCTCGGTGAAGTTTTGAATATTTGCTGACATGATTCCCCCTATCTTTCTTTTTACTTGAAAGTACGTATGGACCGGTGCAAGATGTTAGGATTCCTTATCAGCAGAAGCGAATGTTTGGGTTTGTCACTTTTCACTTCTCAGAGACCGTGAGGCTTATACTCGCTAAAGGAAATCCTCATTTTATATGCAACTCGCGGGTACTGGTCAAACCCTACAAGGAAAAGGGGAAACTACTGGAGAAGTAAGAGGACTTTCAAAACTTTTTTTTTTTTCTTTTTTTTTTCTAAATATATATTGTCGTGTTTTGTTCTCCATTGAGTTGATTGATTGACGATTTTTTGGTGATAAAATTCAGGAAACAGATGCATCAGCAACAACTTTTTGAGAGGGGCGAGTTCTCACCATCTTCAAATTCTTCTTTTCCCGACTCGAGAGACTCATATGAAAGTCATGGTCAGAAGAAAACATTATTTTTATTTTATTTTATGATGTTTTTTCCCCTGCTATGGAGATTCCCTAATTTTTTTTTTTCCATTGCCTCGTATAATACTGAAGGGCCGAGAAACTCAAATATGATGATGCTAAGAAGAAAGCTAGAGCAGGAGGCAGATTTGCAGCAAGCAATCGAATTCCAGGGAAGAAGGCTGATGAATCTTCAACTCCCGGACCTGAAAAATGATAATGCTTACCATCATCATATGCAGCGTATGTCTATGGGCTCCGCTCCTATTCCCATTGCTTATAATAACCAGAGCAATCACCGAGCATTCCACCAGTCTGATTTCATGAACCATGAACTGCTGCAAGGTTAGTTCAATTAATCTTTGGCCTACTTGCAGACATGATAAATTTGTCGGGAGTTGTAGTCAGCAGTGAATTTTCCGCATTGAATTGTCCGGATTCTTTGCTCATCAATTTGCTCACCGGTCTTGCAGATTGCAGTGGCAGCCCAGCTACCTCCACTGCTCTAGAAGTGAATGCTGCTTATGGTGATGGTACTGAGCACCAGGGTGACACCTCGAACCGTTCAAGTGTTGACCGTAAGGCAAGGTAAGGAAGCTGAATGACAGATGCACCAGAATTATTAATCTTTCTCCATTTTATTCGGGGGAACAAAAAGATCGAGTTTTTAGTCTGGTTCAGTCAAAGAACTCTGTTTTTAAGTTTGTATTCCTTCCTATTGTAGTGGGTCCACATTTTTCAAATCCAACGACTCAAAAGGTCGAGTTTTGAGTCGCCAAATTTAAAAAAAAAGACTTTTTAAGTTAGTATGCCTTCCTAGTGTAGTGGGTCTCTCCTTTTTAAAAACCAACAACGCAAAAGGTCCGAGTTTTGAGTCGTCAAATTTGTAAAAAATGACTTTTTAAAATTAGTATGCCTTCCTAGTGTTGTGGGTCCCTGTTTTTCAAATCTAACGACTCAAAAGCTTTGATTTTTGTACTATTACCCCAATTGTTTCTGTTAATTAACTCGTTTTGTTTCTATGGTCTGTAATCTGTATGCAGCATGGAACACGTTCTACCGAACTCTCTATTTGCCTCACCCGCAAAATCAGATGAAGATAATGGTTCAGAATTTGCCAAAGTGACTGATGCAAGTGAAGGTGCTAAAACAGAAACTGCCTCGGACAATAATGTCTCCTCCCTGATGAACCCACCAACCTCAGTAAATGCTTCTTTTCCTTGCTGAGGTGAAAGATGTCCTTGAAATCCAACTACCTCTGCATAGTTTTCATGGTTGCTCTGTCTCTGGTAGCTGCTCTGTCTAAATTATTTAATGCTCGTATCGTTTTCGGGTCGATTGCAGGTTTGCCTTTTCTCCAGTGGCTGCTTCCATTAAGTAAGATGTAAATAAAGATCATACATAGCATCACCTGCAGGAATCAAGAAAATATAAGGTAAGAGATTGCTTCTTGATCATCAATTGTGTAGCAAATCAGTGTTTAGGTACGACTAAAATAGTGTTAACTGAAATTTAAGTCGATTTATCGCTGTCTCAGATTTAACATGTTGATATTCGGTGTCCACCTATCATATTGGTTGACATTACCTTTTTTCTCTTAAAAGTCACGGAACAAAAAACATGTTTTTTAAGCATCATAAGCCTAAACCTCAACAAATTTATACTTTGAAAAGTGAAAAATATGTTTTTGTTGCTTAAAATGTCGATTTAACATCGGAATCAGTCCTAAAAAGTGAAAAGCAACAAATCTAATATTAGTTGGTACACTGAATAATATAAACACTTCATATCTGTGACAACGATTAGTGACATGACCCATGGTTGAGATTGTTTCGTGTTTATTTGTTCATACAGAATGGAAGCAGACTACTACTACAAGATGGGCAAGGTTAGAGAAGATGTATATTAGCATAATAGTGAATTGAAGGATGATTGTGTAGGTAGGTTAGAGATGATGATGACTCGGATAAGCCGACAATGGATGAATGAAGATACATAGCGCTGACAGAGAAACCGAACATACAATGATACTTTCTAGATAATAGATATGCAAAACGCTTCGGACAAAGTTTTTCGCGGGTTTATCCGCATGATGTTTCGGTTTAGTTTCTCTGCAATTTTTTGTTTTTGGAACGGATTGTAGAACAAAGACAGCTGAAGGGAACATCTTGTTTTTCATACATAGTTTGTTGAGTTAAGAACATAATAGGGGGCTTGAATGTTTGCTCATATTGCCAAAAGGGGTCTGAATTGAAAAAACGTATTATTAATGGTCTGAATTTTGAGTTTTGTTGATAATCGAGTTTCCGTCCAAATTTTGTTAAATGTAACGGAACCACATTTTGCAATTACTATACAATTTATCAGTTTAATTAATAAAATGTGAAATGTCTAAAATACCCTGCACACTAATTATGCCCTTAAGCCCACCACGGCCACCGACCACCACCCCAGCTCCGGCGGCCACCACTCCAGCTTCGGCGACCACCACCCAGCTCCGGCGACCAAAACCTCCCTCCGGCGACCCAAAAATGCTCAGATCGGAGCTCCGTGGCCCCGAATCGGAGCCACAGAGCTCCGAGGCCCCGAATCGGAGCCACAGAGCTACGATCGGAGCTTTTTTGGGTCGCCGGAGGGGGTGGTGGTCGTCGGAGCTGGGGTGGTGGTCGCCGGAGATGAGTGGTGGTCGCCGGAGTCGGGTGGTGGTGGTCGCCGGAGCTGTGGTGGCTTAAAGGGTATTTTCGTCTTTTTAGGTCAAACATGTGAGGGACACACTTTGGTCAAAGGGCATTTTCGAGTTTTCAAATTAATTTCGGTCACATGCCAAGCATGTGACCACATTCCGTCACTTTTAACAGAAAAAATAGACGGAGACCTCACTTATACTCAAAATTCAGGCCCTTAATAATACGTTTTTTCAATTCAGACTCATTTTGACAACATGGGCAAACATTCAGATCCCTATTGTGTTTATAACACTATTTTATTTCTAAGTGATATAGGTTTGATTCGAAAGAAAGCTAATGTTGTTGTTGTTGTCTGGTTTATGGGAATATGTTAACACGTGATGGTAAAAGGACAATGATGGAAGGAGATGACATGTTGGTCCTACTTGATGACATGACATGACCATAACCAATACCAACGATGACTCTTTCTGTCTCAAGGAATAGGAATCTCTACTGTATGGAAATGTCTTTTGAGTTTTAACACCATAGGATTTTGTTCATTTTTTTATCTTTTAAAAATGACACTAATTCAATAATAATCAATAAAAGTTGTATCCGATTAAAATTATTAACCAAAATGCCATTTCCTAATACTGGGAAACACATTGGAGCCAACTCTATTTTTTTTTTTTTTCATTTATAGTTTTATTTTAATTTAATACAAATTGGTTACTTAAAATTTAACTTTCGAGCAAACCGTTCCCTTTCCTAAAATTTAAAAATTAAAATGGATAGAAAATAAGTATGTTCTGGCCACATGAGGCCTTTATGAATTCGTTAAAAATATAAAAAAAATTGCATCCAAATTTATTTATCTATAAATGTCATACAAAAGTGTCCAAAACACAATATAAAGTATTATGCATGTTGGGTGCTTTTTAAATTCAATGTTTTTTTTTTTTTTTTCATGGTGGTTGTAGGGATCACATAAGGAGAACTCATATAGTCATATCACGATGGCAACACCTGTAATATGTTTGCTCTGAACTTAAATTAACTCAAATTTGTATGGGGCAGCCTGTAAGGGTTAAAGTGCTAGACATGAATATTTTTTCGCCCTGACATAATGCTATCCCCACTCACTTGCACATGGTCAACCTTTAAGAGGTAAAATGCTGGTTATGAATATATTTCTATTCTATTACAAGAAATCTAGTCGTTTGTGATAGATTTATTTGCGAGGGACATATAACGTTATTTGTAAAGAATAGTGAAAATTCCTTACAAATACAACATACAAAAAACTTCAAGAGAATAACTCCTAACAAAAAGAGCTTGAATAGTTAAATTGTTAAATTTCATATAGCAATTTGGTTATTAACACCTTCAATATACATCACACTTTTTTTACTTTTTTTGTTCTTCACGTGAAGGAACAATAGTACTAAGAGATGTACGATAAAATATTGTCTATGTTTTGCTGAAAAAATATTGTTCGAATTTGGTAACATACACCCGAGCTATTTTTACTTGTTCATAACAAAGTCGACCTAACAAATGTCAAACGAATGATTAACAATTTTTTTTTTTTACTTCGCGAAATATTTAAGAAACAAAAATTAGGTGTTGATTAAGTCTTACTGAGAGAGTTTACGATGAGAAAATACGCTACGGGTGATACGACCGTCCGAGCACTCTAAATCGACCTGTCTTAAAACATAATTATATGTTACGCGAACTTTTAAAAAAAGGGTTTTGATGTATGAAAGCGCGAAATCTCACCCTTAACGACACGCTTTCTCCTGAAAAACAATCCATTGCTCGAATGCTAGGGTAAATTTGTTCAACTAACTTCCCGACTTCCGCTGTGTCTCTTAGAAATTCTCTACATAAATAAATACCAAATTGTTAGCTGAACTTGTGACTGATCTGGCTAGCTCAGCCATTTTCCTGCTAAATCTTCTAAGACATAAAATCCACATTGGTGCACGTATGTCATATATCACCCACCACATATACATTTTTGTCCAAGGTTACCAAAACATGGACGGAGTTAGAAAATCGCGCTTTAGTAGTAAAATGGTTGAATAAAAAGTTCGGCTAACAAGTTGCATAATACTGACTCCAAATATTGTTTAACTTACTTGTGGAAAAAGTCGGGTCAACGCTTCCATTCCCCAATTCCAGAAAAAAGGTGAAGACCCGAACCGAGCAGTAACGGTTGGTATGCCTAGGATTTATTTCATGAGCACTTATCACTTCTGGTAAATTCCTGAATAAAAAGTGAATGCGTGGTTTAATATTTATACTTTAGTACGATTCTGGTAAAACCGACCGGTTAACCGGGTTTGGTGAAAGAGTGGTGTCTTACAAAAGATAGACATCTCTCTTTCCAATAATACCCTTGCCAAGGTCAATGTTCATTGATCCACTATATGGTGCTAGTTTGACTTTTTCTCCTATAGCACAACAAAAAAATTCATCTTATGGCTATACTTAATGAACCATACTAAAATTAAGGGTCAATAACCTGGGAGATAGGTCTGAAGATTGGTCCTTATGAATTTGAGAGGTCTGAAGATTGAAATGGTGATAACTGAGGTCTGAAGTTTGGACTTTGTGATTTTTAGGTTTCCGTCCAAATTTTCTGTCAATTTTAACAGAACCGCATGAAATGTCAAAAATACCCTTTTGTAATATTTGAATTAATATAAAGATGAAATGACAAAAATACACCTATCCATAATTTAAACCTAACTCCGGCCACCACCACGGCTCCGGCCGGCCACCACCCAACTCCGGCGACCACCACTCACAACTTCGACGACCGCCACCCAACTCCGACGACTGCCACCACGGCCCCAATTGGGCCCAAATCGGAGCCACCGGCCCCGATTGGTCCCAAATCGGAGCTCGTGCCCCCCAAATCGGGCTGAACTGCTATACTATATTACATTTCATTTTCATTTGTATAGTTTTCATGGTTGCTCTGTCTCTGGTTGCTGCACTGTCTAAATTATTTAATGCTAATTTAATGCTCGTATCATTTTCGGGTCGATAGCAGGTTTGCCTAAGTGGAACTTAGTCAACTAACGATGTAATAAAAGTGTACAAATTCCAAACGTATTATACTAAAAGATGAAATAAAAATATTACACTAAAATAATTAACATATGCACTAAACTCATCAATATAGTACTACCAATAAACTGGTATAGTTAAAAAACCAACCCATTAGGCAACAATCCTTCTTTTCTCAAGAAAATACTTTTAATTTAGTGATAAGATTCCATCTCGTAATCCCAGAGCCAAACTGAATACAATAGTTAAAACGGATAGATTAAAAAAAATTGACATTATTTGACCAAATTTAACTGTTATTAACAAATTTCGTTAATTAAAAATGTAACTGCGTGTTAGAGTGTAATTAAGAGGGCATTGGATAGACGTAATGTGAAGTGGTTTCAACCATTCCACGGTCTTATACGACGAGTTAGAATGCAAATAAATTTCATAAAAAATAGAGGTCCGAGTAAGGTTATATTGAAAAAAATGAGAAAATTGGCCGAAATCGAAGATTTTTCCTTACTTACCATCACAGAAAACTTGGTGCTTATGATTCCGATATGAGAAATGGTTTCAACCATTCCATGGTCTTATACGACGAGTTAGAATGCAAATAAAACTGATTTCATAAAAAATAGAGGTCTGAGTGAGAGTATATTGAAAAAATGAGAAAATTGGCCGAAATCGAAGTTTTTTCCTTACTTACCATCACAGAAAACTTGGTGCTTATGATTCCGATATTAGAAATGGTTTCAACATTCCACGGTCTTATACGACGAGTTAGAATGCAAATAAAACTGATTTCATCAAGAATAGAGGTCCGAGTGAGGTTATATTGAAAAAATGAGAAAATTGGCCGAAACCGAAGATTTTTCATTACTTACCATCACAGAAAACAAGGTGCTCATGATTCGGATATGAGAAGTGGTTTCAACCATTCCACGGTCTTATACGACGAGTTAGAAAGCAAATAAAACTGATTTCATAAAAAATAGAGGTCCGAGTAAGGTTATATTGAAAAAATGAGAAAATTGGCCGAAATCGAAGATTTTTCCTTACTTACCATCACAGAAAACTTGGTGCATATGATCCCGATATGAGAAATGGTTTCAACCATTCCACGGTCTTATACGACGAGTTAGAATGCAAATAAAACTTATTTCATAAAAAATAGAGGTCCGAGTGAGGTTATATTAAAAAAATTAGAAAATTGGCCGAAATCGAAGATTTTTCCTTACTTACCATCACAGAAAACTGGGTGCTTATGATTCGGATATGAGAAGTGTTTTCAACCATTCCACGGTCTTATACGAAGAGTTAGAATGCAAATAAAACTGATTTCATAAAAAATAGAAGTCCGAGTAAGGTTATATTGATAAAATGAGAAAATTGGCCGAAATCATAGATTTTTCCTTACTTACCATCACAGAAAACTTGGTGCTCATGATTCCGATATGAGAAATGGTTTAAACCATTCCACGGTCTTATACGACGAGTTAGAATGCAAATAAAACTGATTTCATAAAAAATAGAGTTCCGAGTGAGGTTATATTGAAAAAAATGAGAAAATTGGCCGAAATCGAAGATTTTTCCTTACTTACCATCACAGAAAACTGGGTGCTTATAATTCGGATATGAGAAGTGGTTTCAACCATTCCACGGACTTATACGACAAGTTAGAATGCAAATAAAACTGATTTCATAAAAAATAGAGGTCCGAGTAAAGTTATATTGAAAAAATGAGAAAATTGGCCGAAACCGAAGATTTTTCCTTACTTACCATCACAGAAAACTTGGTGATTATGATTCCGATATGAGAAATGGTTTCAACCATTCCACGGTCTTATACAACGAGTTAGAATGCAAATAAAACTGATTTCATCAAGAATAGAGGTCCGAGTGAGGTTATATTAAAAAATGAGAAAATTGGCCGAAACCGAAGATTTATCCTTACTTACCATCACAGAAAACTTGGTGATTATGATTCCGATATGAGAAATGGTTTCAACCATTCCACGGTCTTATACGACGAGTTAGAATGCAAATAAAACTGATTTCATAAAAAATAGAGGTCCGAGTGAGGTTATATTGAAAAAATGAGAAAATTGGCCGAAATCGAAGATTTTTCCTTACTTACCATCACAGAAAACTTGGTGCTTATGATTCCGATATGAGAAATGGTTTCAACCATTCCACGGTCTTATACGACGAGTTAGAATGCAAATAAAACTGATTTCATCAAGATTAGAGGTCCGAGTGAGGTTATATTGAAAAAATGAGAAAATTGGCCGAAATCGAAGATTTTTCCTTACTTACCATCACAGAAAACTTGGTGCTTATGATTCCGATATGAGAAATGGTTTCAACCATTCCACGGTCTTATACGACGAGTTAGAATGCAAATAAAACTGATTTCATAAAAAATAGAGGTCCGAGTGAGGTTATATTGAAAAAATGAGAAAATTGGCCGAAATCGAAGATTTTTCCTTACTTACCATCACAGAAAACTTGGTGTTTATGATTCCGATATGAGAAATGGTTTCAACCATTCCACGGTCTTATACGACGAGTTAGAATGCAAATAAAACTGATTTCATCAAGATTAGAGGTCCGAGTGAGGTTATATTGAAAAAATGAGAAAATTGGCCGAAATCGAAGATTTTTCCTTACTTACCATCACAGAAAACTTGGTGCTTATGATTCCGATATGAGAAATGGTTTCAACCATTCCACGGTCTTATACGACGAGTTAGAATGCAAATAAAACTGATTTCATAAAAAATAGAGGTCCGAGTGAGGTTATATTGAAAAAATGAGAAAATTGGCCGAAACCGAAGATTTTTCCTTACTTACCATCACAGAAAACTTGGTGCTTATGATTCCGATATGAGAAATGGTTTCAACCATTCCACGGTCTTATACGACGAGTTAGAATGCAAATAAAACTGATTTCATAAAAAATAGAGGTCTGAGTGAGGTTATATTGAAAAAATGAGAAAATTTGCCGAAATCGAAGATTTTTCCTTACTTACCATCACAGAAAACTTGGTGCTTATGATTCCGATATGAGAAATGGTTTCAACCATTCCACGGTCTTATACGACGAGTTAGAATGCAAATAAAACTGATTTCATCAAAAATAGAGGTCCGAGTGAGGTTATATTGAAAAAATGAGAAAATTGGCCGAAACCGAAGATTTTTCCTTACTTACCATCACAGAAAACTTGGTGCTTATGATTCCGATATGAGAAATGGTTTCAACCATTCCACGGTCTTATACGACGAGTTAGAATGCAAATAAAACTGATTTCATAAAAAATAGAGGTCCGAGTGAGGTTATATTGAAAAAATGAGAAAATTGGCCGAAATCGAAGATTTTTCCTTACTTACCATCACAGAAAACTTGGTGCTTATGATTCCGATATGAGAAATGGTTTCAACCATTCCACGGTCTTATACGACGAGTTAGAATGCAAATAAAACTGATTTCATAAAAAATAGAGGTCCGAGTGAGGTTATATTGAAAAAATGAGAAAATTGGCCGAAATCGAAGATTTTTCCTTACTTACCATCACAGAAAACTTGGTGCTTATGATTCCGATATGAGAAATGGTTTCAACCATTCCACGGTCTTATACGACGAGTTAGAATGCAAATAAAACTGATTTCATCAAAAATAGAGGTCCGAGTGAGGTTATATTGAAAAAATGAGAAAATTGGCCGAAATCGAAGATTTTTCCTTACTTACCATCACAGAAAACTTGGTGCTTATGATTCCGATATGAGAAATGGTTTCAACCATTCCACGGTCTTATACGACGAGTGAGAATGCAAATAAAACTGATTTCATCAAAAATAGAGGTCCGAGTGAGGTTATATTGAAAAAATGAGAAAATTGGCCGAAATCGAAGATTTTTCCTTACTTACCCAGAAAACTTGGTGCTTATGATTCCGATATGAGAAATGGTTTCAACCATTCCACGGTCTTATACGACGAGTTAGAATGCAAATAAAACTGATTTCATCAAAAATAGAGGTCCGAGTGAGGTTATATTGAAAAAATGAGAAAATTGGCCGAAATCGAAGATTTTTCCTTACTTACCATCACAGAAAACTTGGTGCTTATGATTCCGATATGAGAAATGGTTTCAACCATTCCACGGTCTTATACGACGAGTTAGAATGCAAATAAAACTGATTTCATAAAAAATAGAGGTCCGAGTGAGGTTATATTGAAAAAATGAGAAAATTGGCCGAAATCGAAGATTTTTCCTTACTCATCACAGAAAACTTGGTGCTTATGATTCCGATATGAGAAATGGTTTCAACCATTCCACGGTCTTATACGACGAGTTAGAATGCAAATAAAACTGATTTCATCAAAAATAGAGGTCCGAGTGAGGTTATATTGAAAAAATGAGAAAATTGGCCGAAATCGAAGATTTTTCCTTACTTACCATCACAGAAAACTTGGTGCTTATGATTCCGATATGAGAAATGGTTTCAACCATTCCACGGTCTTATACGACGAGTTAGAATGCAAATAAAACTGATTTCATCAAAAATAGAGGTCCGAGTGAGGTTATATTGAAAAAATGAGAAAATTGGCCGAAATCGAAGATTTTTCCTTACTTACCATCACAGAAAACTTGGTGCTTATGATTCCGATATGAGAAATGGTTTCAACCATTCCACGGTCTTATACGACGAGTTAGAATGCAAATAAAACTGATTTCATAAAAAATAGAGGTCCGAGTGAGGTTATATTGAAAAAATGAGAAAATTGGCCGAAATCGAAGATTTTTCCTTACTTACCATCACAGAAAACTTGGTGCTTATGATTCCGATATGAGAAATGGTTTCAACCATTCCACGGTCTTATACGACGAGTTAGAATGCAAATAAAACTGATTTCATCAAAAATAGAGGTCCGAGTGAGGTTATATTGAAAAAATGAGAAAATTGGCCGAAATCGAAGATTTTTCCTTACTTACCATCACAGAAAACTTGGTGCTTATGATTCCGATATGAGAAATGGTTTCAACCATTCCACGGTCTTATACGACGAGTTAGAATGCAAATAAAACTGATTTCATAAAAAATAGAGGTCCGAGTGAGGTTATATTGAAAAAATGAGAAAATTGGCCGAAATCGAAGATTTTTCCTTACTCATCACAGAAAACTTGGTGCTTATGATTCCGATATGAGAAATGGTTTCAACCATTCCACGGTCTTATACGACGAGTTAGAATGCAAATAAAACTGATTTCATAAAAAATAGAGGTCCGAGTGAGGTTATATTGAAAAAATGAGAAAATTGGCCGAAATCGAAGATTTTTCCTTACTTACCATCACAGAAAACTTGGTGCTTATGATTCCGATATGAGAAATGGTTTCAACCATTCCACGGTCTTATACGACGAGTTAGAATGCAAATAAAACTGATTTCATAAAAAATAGAGGTCCGAGTGAGGTTATATTGAAAAAATGAGAAAATTGGCCGAAATCGAAGATTTTTCCTTACTTACCATCACAGAAAACTTGGTGCTTATGATTCCGATATGAGAAATGGTTTCAACCATTCCACGGTCTTATACGACGAGTTAGAATGCAAATAAAACTGATTTCATAAAAAATAGAGGTCCGAGTGAGGTTATATTGAAAAAATGAGAAAATTGGCCGAAATCGAAGATTTTTCCTTACTTACCATCACAGAAAACTTGGTGCTTATGATTCCGATATGAGAAATGGTTTCAACCATTCCACGGTCTTATACGACGAGTTAGAATGCAAATAAAACTGATTTCATAAAAAATAGAGGTCCGAGTGAGGTTATATTGAAAAAATGAGAAAATTGGCCGAAATCGAAGATTTTTCCTTACCATCACAGAAAACTTGGTGCTTATGATTCCGATATGAGAAATGGTTTCAACCATTCCACGGTCTTATACGACGAGTTAGAATGCAAATAAAACTGATTTCATAAAAAATAGAGGTCCGAGTGAGGTTATATTGAAAAAATGAGAAAATTGGCCGAAATCGAAGATTTTTCCTTACTTACCATCACAGAAAACTTGGTGCTTATGATTCCGATATGAGAAATGGTTTCAACCATTCCACGGTCTTATACGACGAGTTAGAATGCAAATAAAACTGATTTCATCAAAAATAGAGGTCCGAGTGAGGTTATATTGAAAAAATGAGAAAATTGGCCGAAATCGAAGATTTTTCCTTACTTACCATCACAGAAAACTTGGTGCTTATGATTCCGATATGAGAAATGGTTTCAACCATTCCACGGTCTTATACGACGAGTTAGAATGCAAATAAAACTGATTTCATAAAAAATAGAGGTCCGAGTGAGGTTATATTGAAAAAATGAGAAAATTGGCCGAAATCGAAGATTTTTCCTTACTTACCATCACAGAAAACTTGGTGCTTATGATTCCGATATGAGAAATGGTTTCAACCATTCCACGGTCTTATACGACGAGTTAGAATGCAAATAAAACTGATTTCATAAAAAATAGAGGTCCGAGTGAGGTTATATTGAAAAAATGAGAAAATTGGCCGAAATCGAAGATTTTTCCTTACTTACCATCACAGAAAACTTGGTGCTTATGATTCCGATATGAGAAATGGTTTCAACCATTCCACGGTCTTATACGACGAGTTAGAATGCAAATAAAACTGATTTCATAAAAAATAGAGGTCCGAGTGAGGTTATATTGAAAAAATGAGAAAATTGGCCGAAATCGAAGATTTTTCCTTACTTACCATCACAGAAAACTTGGTGCTTATGATTCCGATATGAGAAATGGTTTCAACCATTCCACGGTCTTATACGACGAGTTAGAATGCAAATAAAACTGATTTCATAAAAAATAGAGGTCCGAGTGAGGTTATATTGAAAAAATGAGAAAATTGGCCGAAATCGAAGATTTTTCCTTATACCATCACAGAAAACTTGGTGCTTATGATTCCGATATGAGAAATGGTTTCAACCATTCCACGGTCTTATACGACGAGTTAGAATGCAAATAAAACTGATTTCATCAAAAATAGAGGTCCGAGTGAGGTTATATTGAAAAAATGAGAAAATTGGCCGAAACCGAAGATTTTTCTTACTTACCATCACAGAAAACTTGGTGCTTATGATTCCGATATGAGAAATGGTTTCAACCATTCCACGGTCTTATACGACGAGTTAGAATGCAAATAAAACTGATTTCATAAAAAATAGAGGTCCGAGTGAGGTTATATTGAAAAAATGAGAAAATTGGCCGAAATCGAAGATTTTTCCTTACTTACCATCACAGAAAACTTGGTGCTTATGATTCCGATATGAGAAATGGTTTCAACCATTCCACGGTCTTATACGACGAGTTAGAATGCAAATAAAACTGATTTCATAAAAAATAGAGGTCCGAGTGAGGTTATATTGAAAAAATGAGAAAATTGGCCGAAATCGAAGATTTTTCCTTACTTACCATCACAGAAAACTTGGTGCTTATGATTCCGATATGAGAAATGGTTTCAACCATTCCACGGTCTTATACGACGAGTTAGAATGCAAATAAAACTGATTTCATAAAAAATAGAGGTCCGAGTGAGGTTATATTGAAAAAATGAGAAAATTGGCCGAAATCGAAGATTTTTCCTTACTTACCATCACAGAAAACTTGGTGCTTATGATTCCGATATGAGAAATGGTTTCAACCATTCCACGGTCTTATACGACGAGTTAGAATGCAAATAAAACTGATTTCATAAAAAATAGAGGTCCGAGTGAGGTTATATTGAAAAAATGAGAAAATTGGCCGAAATCGAAGATTTTTCCTTACTTACCATCACAGAAAACTTGGTGCTTATGATTCCGATATGAGAAATGGTTTCAACCATTCCACGGTCTTATACGACGAGTTAGAATGCAAATAAAACTGATTTCATAAAAAATAGAGGTCCGAGTGAGGTTATATTGAAAAAATGAGAAAATTGGCCGAAATCGAAGATTTTTCCTTACTTACCATCACAGAAAACTTGGTGCTTATGATTCCGATATGAGAAATGGTTTCAACCATTCCACGGTCTTATACGACGAGTTAGAATGCAAATAAAACTGATTTCATAAAAAATAGAGGTCCGAGTGAGGTTATATTGAAAAAATGAGAAAATTGGCCGAAATCGAAGATTTTTCCTTACTTACCATCACAGAAAACTTGGTGCTTATGATTCCGATATGAGAAATGGTTTCAACCATTCCACGGTCTTATACGACGAGTTAGAATGCAAATAAAACTGATTTCATAAAAAATAGAGGTCCGAGTGAGGTTATATTGAAAAAATGAGAAAATTGGCCGAAATCGAAGATTTTTCCTTACTTACCATCACAGAAAACTTGGTGCTTATGATTCCGATATGAGAAATGGTTTCAACCATTCCACGGTCTTATACGACGAGTTAGAATGCAAATAAAACTGATTTCATAAAAAATAGAGGTCCGAGTGAGGTTATATTGAAAAAATGAGAAAATTGGCCGAAACCGAAGATTTTTCCTTACTTACCATCACAGAAAACTTGGTGCTTATGATTCCGATATGAGAAATGGTTTCAACCATTCCACGGTCTTATACGACGAGTTAGAATGCAAATAAAACTGATTTCATAAAAAATAGAGGTCCGAGTGAGGTTATATTGAAAAAATGAGAAAATTGGCCGAAATCGAAGATTTTTCCTTACTTACCATCACAGAAAACTTGGTGCTTATGATTCCGATATGAGAAATGGTTTCAACCATTCCACGGTCTTATACGACGAGTTAGAATGCAAATAAAACTGATTTCATCAAAAATAGAGGTCCGAGTGAGGTTATATTGAAAAAATGAGAAAATTGGCCGAAATCGAAGATTTTTCCTTACTCCATCACAGAAAACTTGGTGCTTATGATTCCGATATGAGAAATGGTTTCAACCATTCCACGGTCTTATACGACGAGTTAGAATGCAAATAAAACTGATTTCATAAAAAATAGAGGTCCGAGTGAGGTTATATTGAAAAAATGAGAAAATTGGCCGAAATCGAAGATTTTTCCTTACTTACCATCACAGAAAACTTGGTGCTTATGATTCCGATATGAGAAATGGTTTCAACCATTCCACGGTCTTATACGACGAGTTAGAATGCAAATAAAACTGATTTCATCAAAAATAGAGGTCCGAGTGAGGTTATATTGAAAAAATGAGAAAATTGGCCGAAATCGAAGATTTTTCCTTACTTACCATCACAGAAAACTTGGTGCTTATGATTCCGATATGAGAAATGGTTTCAACCATTCCACGGTCTTATACGACGAGTTAGAATGCAAATAAAACTGATTTCATAAAAAATAGAGGTCCGAGTGAGGTTATATTGAAAAAATGAGAAAATTGGCCGAAATCGAAGATTTTTCCTTACTTACCATCACAGAAAACTTGGTGCTTATGATTCCGATATGAGAAATGGTTTCAACCATTCCACGGTCTTATACGACGAGTTAGAATGCAAATAAAACTGATTTCATAAAAAATAGAGGTCCGAGTGAGGTTATATTGAAAAAATGAGAAAATTGGCCGAAATCGAAGATTTTTCCTTACTTACCATCACAGAAAACTTGGTGCTTATGATTCCGATATGAGAAATGGTTTCAACCATTCCACGGTCTTATACGACGAGTTAGAATGCAAATAAAACTGATTTCATAAAAAATAGAGGTCCGAGTGAGGTTATATTGAAAAAATGAGAAAATTGGCCGAAACCGAAGATTTTTCCTTACTTACCATCACAGAAAACTTGGTGCTTATGATTCCGATATGAGAAATGGTTTCAACCATTCCACGGTCTTATACGACGAGTTAGAATGCAAATAAAACTGATTTCATAAAAAATAGAGGTCCGAGTGAGGTTATATTGAAAAAATGAGAAAATTGGCCGAAATCGAAGATTTTTCCTTACTTACCATCACAGAAAACTTGGTGCTTATGATTCCGATATGAGAAATGGTTTCAACCATTCCACGGTCTTATACGACGAGTTAGAATGCAAATAAAACTGATTTCATCAAAAATAGAGGTCCGAGTGAGGTTATATTGAAAAAATGAGAAAATTGGCCGAAATCGAAGATTTTTCCTTACTTACCATCACAGAAAACTTGGTGCTTATGATTCCGATATGAGAAATGGTTTCAACCATTCCACGGTCTTATACGACGAGTTAGAATGCAAATAAAACTGATTTCATAAAAAATAGAGGTCCGAGTGAGGTTATATTGAAAAAATGAGAAAATTGGCCGAAATCGAAGATTTTTCCTTACTTACCATCACAGAAAACTTGGTGCTTATGATTCCGATATGAGAAATGGTTTCAACCATTCCACGGTCTTATACGACGAGTTAGAATGCAAATAAAACTGATTTCATAAAAAATAGAGGTCCGAGTGAGGTTATATTGAAAAAATGAGAAAATTGCCGAAATCGAAGATTTTTCCTTACTTACCATCACAGAAAACTTGGTGCTTATGATTCCGATATGAGAAATGGTTTCAACCATTCCACGGTCTTATACGACGAGTTAGAATGCAAATAAAACTGATTTCATAAAAAATAGAGGTCCGAGTGAGGTTATATTGAAAAAATGAGAAAATTGGCCGAAACCGAAGATTTTTCTTACTTACCATCACAGAAAACTTGGTGCTTATGATTCCGATATGAGAAATGGTTTCAACCATTCCACGGTCTTATACGACGAGTTAGAATGCAAATAAAACTGATTTCATAAAAAATAGAGGTCCGAGTGAGGTTATATTGAAAAAATGAGAAAATTGGCCGAAATCGAAGATTTTTCCTTACTTACCATCACAGAAAACTTGGTGCTTATGATTCCGATATGAGAAATGGTTTCAACCATTCCACGGTCTTATACGACGAGTTAGAATGCAAATAAAACTGATTTCATAAAAAATAGAGGTCCGAGTGAGGTTATATTGAAAAAATGAGAAAATTGGCCGAAATCGAAGATTTTTCCTTACTTACCATCACAGAAAACTTGGTGCTTATGATTCCGATATGAGAAATGGTTTCAACCATTCCACGGTCTTATACGACGAGTTAGAATGCAAATAAAACTGATTTCATAAAAAATAGAGGTCCGAGTGAGGTTATATTGAAAAAATGAGAAAATTGGCCGAAATCGAAGATTTTTCCTTACTTACCATCACAGAAAACTTGGTGCTTATGATTCCGATATGAGAAATGGTTTCAACCATTCCACGGTCTTATACGACGATTAGAATGCAAATAAAACTGATTTCATAAAAAATAGAGGTCCGAGTGAGGTTATATTGAAAAAATGAGAAAATTGGCCGAAATCGAAGATTTTTCCTTACTTACCATCACAGAAAACTTGGTGCTTATGATTCCGATATGAGAAATGGTTTCAACCATTCCACGGTCTTATACGACGAGTTAGAATGCAAATAAAACTGATTTCATAAAAAATAGAGGTCCGAGTGAGGTTATATTGAAAAAATGAGAAAATTGGCCGAAATCGAAGATTTTTCCTTACTTACCATCACAGAAAACTTGGTGCTTATGATTCCGATATGAGAAATGGTTTCAACCATTCCACGGTCTTATACGACGAGTTAGAATGCAAATAAAACTGATTTCATAAAAAATAGAGGTCCGAGTGAGGTTATATTGAAAAAATGAGAAAATTGGCCGAAATCGAAGATTTTTCCTTACTTACCATCACAGAAAACTTGGTGCTTATGATTCCGATATGAGAAATGGTTTCAACCATTCCACGGTCTTATACGACGAGTTAGAATGCAAATAAAACTGATTTCATAAAAAATAGAGGTCCGAGTGAGGTTATATTGAAAAAATGAGAAAATTGGCCGAAATCGAAGATTTTTCCTTACTTACCATCACAGAAAACTTGGTGCTTATGATTCCGATATGAGAAATGGTTTCAACCATTCCACGGTCTTATACGACGAGTTAGAATGCAAATAAAACTGATTTCATAAAAAATAGAGGTCCGAGTGAGGTTATATTGAAAAAATGAGAAAATTGGCCGAAACCGAAGATTTTTCCTTACTTACCATCACAGAAAACTTGGTGCTTATGATTCCGATATGAGAAATGGTTTCAACCATTCCACGGTCTTATACGACGAGTTAGAATGCAAATAAAACTGATTTCATAAAAAATAGAGGTCCGAGTGAGGTTATATTGAAAAAATGAGAAAATTGGCCGAAATCGAAGATTTTTCCTTACTTACCATCACAGAAAACTTGGTGCTTATGATTCCGATATGAGAAATGGTTTCAACCATTCCACGGTCTTATACGACGAGTTAGAATGCAAATAAAACTGATTTCATCAAAAATAGAGGTCCGAGTGAGGTTATATTGAAAAAATGAGAAAATTGGCCGAAATCGAAGATTTTTCCTTACTCCATCACAGAAAACTTGGTGCTTATGATTCCGATATGAGAAATGGTTTCAACCATTCCACGGTCTTATACGACGAGTTAGAATGCAAATAAAACTGATTTCATAAAAAATAGAGGTCCGAGTGAGGTTATATTGAAAAAATGAGAAAATTGGCCGAAATCGAAGATTTTTCCTTACTTACCATCACAGAAAACTTGGTGCTTATGATTCCGATATGAGAAATGGTTTCAACCATTCCACGGTCTTATACGACGAGTTAGAATGCAAATAAAACTGATTTCATCAAAAATAGAGGTCCGAGTGAGGTTATATTGAAAAAATGAGAAAATTGGCCGAAATCGAAGATTTTTCCTTACTTACCATCACAGAAAACTTGGTGCTTATGATTCCGATATGAGAAATGGTTTCAACCATTCCACGGTCTTATACGACGAGTTAGAATGCAAATAAAACTGATTTCATAAAAAATAGAGGTCCGAGTGAGGTTATATTGAAAAAATGAGAAAATTGGCCGAAATCGAAGATTTTTCCTTACTTACCATCACAGAAAACTTGGTGCTTATGATTCCGATATGAGAAATGGTTTCAACCATTCCACGGTCTTATACGACGAGTTAGAATGCAAATAAAACTGATTTCATCAAGAATAGAGGTCCGAGTGAGGTTATATTGAAAAAATGAGAAAATTGGCCGAAATCGAAGATTTTTCCTTACTTACCATCAGAAAACTTGGTGCTTATGATTCCGATATGAGAAATGGTTTCAACCATTCCACGGTCTTATACGACGAGTTAGAATGCAAATAAAACTGATTTCATAAAAATTAGAGGTCCGAGTGAGGTTATATTGAAAAAATGAGAAAATTGGCCGAAATCGAAGATTTTTCCTTACTTACCATCACAGAAAACTTGGTGCTTATGATTCCGATATGAGAAATGGTTTCAACCATTCCACGGTCTTATACGACGAGTTAGAATGCAAATAAAACTGATTTCATAAAAAATAGAGGTCCGAGTGAGGTTATATTGAAAAAATGAGAAAATTGGCCGAAATCGAAGATTTTTCCTTACTCATCACAGAAAACTTGGTGCTTATGATTCCGATATGAGAAATGGTTTCAACCATTCCACGGTCTTATACGACGAGTTAGAATGCAAATAAAACTGATTTCATCAAAAATAGAGGTCCGAGTGAGGTTATATTGAAAAAATGAGAAAATTGGCCGAAATCGAAGATTTTTCCTTACTTACCATCACAGAAAACTTGGTGCTTATGATTCCGATATGAGAAATGGTTTCAACCATTCCACGGTCTTATACGACGAGTTAGAATGCAAATAAAACTGATTTCATCAAAAATAGAGGTCCGAGTGAGGTTATATTGAAAAAATGAGAAAATTGGCCGAAATCGAAGATTTTTCCTTACTTACCATCACAGAAAACTTGGTGCTTATGATTCCGATATGAGAAATGGTTTCAACCATTCCACGGTCTTATACGACGAGTTAGAATGCAAATAAAACTGATTTCATAAAAAATAGAGGTCCGAGTGAGGTTATATTGAAAAAATGAGAAAATTGGCCGAAACCGAAGATTTTTCCTTACTTACCATCACAGAAAACTTGGTGCTTATGATTCCGATATGAGAAATGGTTTCAACCATTCCACGGTCTTATACGACGAGTTAGAATGCAAATAAAACTGATTTCATAAAAAATAGAGGTCCGAGTGAGGTTATATTGAAAAAATGAGAAAATTGGCCGAAATCGAAGATTTTTCCTTACTTACCATCACAGAAAACTTGGTGCTTATGATTCCGATATGAGAAATGGTTTCAACCATTCCACGGTCTTATACGACGAGTTAGAATGCAAATAAAACTGATTTCATCAAAATAGAGGTCCGAGTGAGGTTATATTGAAAAAATGAGAAAATTGGCCGAAACCGAAGATTTTTCCTTACTTACCATCACAGAAAACTTGGTGCTTATGATTCCGATATGAGAAATGGTTTCAACCATTCCACGGTCTTATACGACGAGTTAGAATGCAAATAAAACTGATTTCATAAAAAATAGAGGTCCGAGTGAGGTTATATTGAAAAAATGAGAAAATTGGCCGAAATCGAAGATTTTTCCTTACTTACCATCACAGAAAACTTGGTGCTTATGATTCCGATATGAGAAATGGTTTCAACCATTCCACGGTCTTATACGACGAGTTAGAATGCAAATAAAACTGATTTCATCAAGATTAGAGGTCCGAGTGAGGTTATATTGAAAAAATGAGAAAATTGGCCGAAATCGAAGATTTTTCCTTACTCATCACAGAAAACTTGGTGCTTATGATTCCGATATGAGAAATGGTTTCAACCATTCCACGGTCTTATACGACGAGTTAGAATGCAAATAAAACTGATTTCATAAAAAATAGAGGTCCGAGTGAGGTTATATTGAAAAAATGAGAAAATTGGCCGAAATCGAAGATTTTTCCTTACTTACCATCACAGAAAACTTGGTGCTTATGATTCCGATATGAGAAATGGTTTCAACCATTCCACGGTCTTATACGACGAGTTAGAATGCAAATAAAACTGATTTCATCAAAATTAGAGGTCCGAGTGAGGTTATATTGAAAAAATGAGAAAATTGGCCGAAATCGAAGATTTTTCCTTACTTACCATCACAGAAAACTTGGTGCTTATGATTCCGATATGAGAAATGGTTTCAACCATTCCACGGTCTTATACGACGAGTTAGAATGCAAATAAAACTGATTTCATAAAAATAGAGGTCCGAGTGAGGTTATATTGAAAAAATGAGAAAATTGGCCGAAATCGAAGATTTTTCCTTACTTACCATCACAGAAAACTTGGTGCTTATGATTCCGATATGAGAAATGGTTTCAACCATTCCACGGTCTTATACGACGAGTTAGAATGCAAATAAAACTGATTTCATCAAAAATAGAGGTCCGAGTGAGGTTATATTGAAAAAATGAGAAAATTGGCCGAAATCGAAGATTTTTCCTTACTTACCATCACAGAAAACTTGGTGCTTATGATTCCGATATGAGAAATGGTTTCAACCATTCCACGGTCTTATACGACGAGTTAGAATGCAAATAAAACTGATTTCATAAAAAATAGAGGTCCGAGTGAGGTTATATTGAAAAAATGAGAAAATTGGCCGAAACCGAAGATTTTTCCTTACTTACCATCACAGAAAACTTGGTGCTTATGATTCCGATATGAGAAATGGTTTCAACCATTCCACGGTCTTATACGACGAGTTAGAATGCAAATAAAACTGATTTCATAAAAAATAGAGGTCCGAGTGAGGTTATATTGAAAAAATAAGAAAATTGGCCGAAATCGAAGATTTTTCCTTACTTACCATCACAGAAAACTTGGTGCTTATGATTCCGATATGAGAAATGGTTTCAACCATTCCACGGTCTTATACGACGAGTTAGAATGCAAATAAAACTGATTTCATAAAAATAGAGGTCCGAGTGAGGTTATATTGAAAAAATGAGAAAATTGGCCGAAATCGAAGATTTTTCCTTACTTACCATCACAGAAAACTTGGTGCTTATGATTCCGATATGAGAAATGGTTTCAACCATTCCACGGTCTTATACGACGAGTTAGAATGCAAATAAAACTGATTTCATAAAAAATAGAGGTCCGAGTGAGGTTATATTGAAAAAATGAGAAAATTGGCCGAAACCGAAGATTTTTCCTTACTTACCATCACAGAAAACTTGGTGCTTATGATTCCGATATGAGAAATGGTTTCAACCATTCCACGGTCTTATACGACGAGTTAGAATGCAAATAAAACTGATTTCATAAAAAATAGAGGTCCGAGTGAGGTTATATTGAAAAAATGAGAAAATTGCCGAAATCGAAGATTTTTCCATACTTACCATCACAGAAAACTTGGTGCTTATGATTCCGATATGAGAAATGGTTTCAACCATTCCACGGTCTTATACGACGAGTTAGAATGCAAATAAAACTGATTTCATCAAGAATAGAGGTCCGAGTGAGGTTATATTGAAAAAATGAGAAAATTGGCCGAAACCGAAGATTTTTCTTACTTACCATCACAGAAAACTTGGTGCTTATGATTCCGATATGAGAAATGGTTTCAACCATTCCACGGTCTTATACGACGAGTTAGAATGCAAATAAAACTGATTTCATAAAAAATAGAGGTCCGAGTGAGGTTATATTGAAAAAATGAGAAAATTGGCCGAAATCGAAGATTTTTCCTTACTTACCATCACAGAAAACTTGGTGCTTATGATTCCGATATGAGAAATGGTTTCAACCATTCCACGGTCTTATACGACGAGTTAGAATGCAAATAAAACTGATTTCATAAAAAATAGAGGTCCGAGTGAGGTTATATTGAAAAAATGAGAAAATTGGCCGAAATCGAAGATTTTTCCTTACTTACCATCACAGAAAACTTGGTGCTTATGATTCCGATATGAGAAATGGTTTCAACCATTCCACGGTCTTATACGACGAGTTAGAATGCAAATAAAACTGATTTCATAAAAAATAGAGGTCCGAGTGAGGTTATATTGAAAAAATGAGAAAATTGGCCGAAATCGAAGATTTTTCCTTACTTACCATCACAGAAAACTTGGTGCTTATGATTCCGATATGAGAAATGGTTTCAACCATTCCACGGTCTTATACGAAGATTAGAATGCAAATAAAACTGATTTCATAAAGAATAGAGGTCCGAGTGAGGTTATATTGAAAAAATGAGAAAATTGGCCGAAATCGAAGATTTTTCCTTACTTACCATCACAGAAAACTTGGTGCTTATGATTCCGATATGAGAAATGGTTTCAACCATTCCACGGTCTTATACGACGAGTTAGAATGCAAATAAAACTGATTTCCTAAAAATTAGAGGTCCGAGTGAGGTTATATTGAAAAAATGAGAAAATTGGCCGAAATCGAAGATTTTCCTTACTTACCATCACAGAAAACTTGGTGCTTATGATTCGATATGAGAAATGGTTTCAACCATTCCACGGTCTTATACGACGAGTTAGAATGCAAATAAAACTGATTTCATAAAAAATAGAGGTCCGAGTGAGGTTATATTGAAAAAATGAGAAAATTGGCCGAAACCGAAGATTTTCCTTACTTACCATCACAGAAAACTTGGTGCTTATGATTCCGATATGAGAAATGGTTTCAACCATTCCACGGTCTTATACGACGAGTTAGAATGCAAATAAAACTGATTTCATAAAAATAGAGGTCCGAGTGAGGTTATATTGAAAAAATGAGAAAATTTGCCGAAATCGAAGATTTTTCCTTACTTACCATCACAGAAAACTTGGTGCTTATGATTCCGATATGAGAAATGGTTTCAACCATTCCACGGTCTTATACGACGAGTTAGAATGCAAATAAAACTGATTTCATAAAAATAGAGGTCCGAGTGAGGTTATATTGAAAAAATGAGAAAATTGGCCGAAACCGAAGATTTTTCCTTACTTACCATCACAGAAAACTTGGTGCTTATGATTCCGATATGAGAAATGGTTTCAACCATTCCACGGTCTTATACGACGAGTTAGAATGCAAATAAAACTGATTTCATAAAAAATAGAGGTCCGAGTGAGGTTATATTGAAAAAATGAGAAAATTGGCCGAAATCGAAGATTTTTCCTTACTTACCATCACAGAAAACTTGGTGCTTATGATTCCGATATGAGAAATGGTTTCAACCATTCCACGGTCTTATACGACGAGTTAGAATGCAAATAAAACTGATTTCATCAAAATTAGAGGTCCGAGTGAGGTTATATTGAAAAAATGAGAAAATTGGCCGAAATCGAAGATTTTTCCTTACTCCATCACAGAAAACTTGGTGCTTATGATTCCGATATGAGAAATGGTTTCAACCATTCCACGGTCTTATACGACGAGTTAGAATGCAAATAAAACTGATTTCATAAAAATAGAGGTCCGAGTGAGGTTATATTGAAAAAATGAGAAAATTGGCCGAAATCGAAGATTTTCCTTACTTACCATCACAGAAAACTTGGTGCTTATGATTCCGATATGAGAAATGGTTTCAACCATTCCACGGTCTTATACGACGAGTTAGAATGCAAATAAACTTATTTCCTCAAGATTAGAGGTCCGAGTGAGGTTATATTGAAAAAATGAGAAAATTGGCCGAAATCGAAGATTTTTCCTTACTTACCATCACAGAAAACTTGGTGCTTATGATTCCGATAAGAGAAATGGTTTCAACCATTCCAAGGTCTTATACGACGAGTTAGAATGCAAATAAAACTGATTTCATAAAAATAGAGGTCTGAGTGAGGTTATATTGAAAAAATGAGAAAATTGGCCGAAATCGAAGATTTTTCCTTACTTACCATCACAGAAAACTTGGTGTTTATGATTCCGATATGAGAAATGGTTTCAACCATTCCCCGTCTTATACGAAGAGTGAGAATGCAAATAAAACTGATTTCATCAAGAATAGAGGTCCGAGTGAGGTTATATTGAAAAAATGAGAAAATTGGCCGAAATCGAAGATTTTTCCTTACTCCCCAGAAAACTTGGTGCTTATGATTCCGATATGAGAAATGGTTTCAACCATTCCACGGTCTTATACGACAGTTAGAATGCAAATAAAACTTATTTCCTCAAGATTAGAGGTCCGAGTGAGGTTCTATTGAAAAAATGAGAAAATTGGCCGAAATCGAAGATTTTTCCTTACTTACCATCACAGAAAACTTGGTGCTTATGATTCCGATATGAGAAATGGTTTCAACCATTCCACGGTCTTATACGACGAGTTAGAATGCAAATAAAACTGATTTCATAAAAAATAAGGCCTGAGTGAGGTTATATTGAAAAAATGAGAAATTGGCCGAAATCGAAGATTTTTCCTTACTCATCACAGAAACTTGGTGTTTATGATTCCGATATGAGAAATGGTTGCAACCATTCCACGGTCTTATACGACGAGTTAGAATGCAAATAAAACTTATTTCCTCAAGATTAGAGGTCCGAGTGAGGTTATATTGAAAAAATGAGAAAATTGGCCGAAATCGAAGATTTTTCCTTACTTACCATCGCAGAAAACTTGGTACTTATGATTCCGATATGAGAAATGGTTTCAACCATTCCACGGTCTTATACGACGAGTTAGAATGCAAATAAACTTATTTCCTCAAGATTAGAGGTCCGAGTGAGGTTATATTATATTGAAAAATGAGAAATTGGCCGAAATCGAAGATTTTTCCTTACTTACCATCACAGAAAACTTGGGTGCTTATGATTCCGATATGAGAAATGGTTTCAACCATTCCACGGTCTTATACGACGAGTTAGAATGCAAATAAAACTGATTTCATAAAAATAGAGGTCTGAGTGAGGTTATATTGAAAAAATGAGAAAATGGCCGAAATCGAAGATTTTTCCTTACTTACCATCACAGAAAACTTGGTGTTTATGATTCCGATATGAGAAATGGTTTCAACCATTCCACGGTCTTATACGACGAGTTAGAATGCAAATAAAACTTATTTCCTCAAGATTAGAGGTCCGAGTGAGGTTATATTGAAAAAATGAGAAAATTGGCCGAAATCGAAGATTTTTCCTTACTTACCATCACAGAAAACTTGGTGCTTATGATTCCGATATGAGAAATGGTTTTCAACCATTCCACGGTCTTATACGACGAGTTAGAATGCAAATAAAACTGATTTCATAAAAAATAGAGGCCTGAGTGAGGTATATTGAAAAAAATGAGAAAATTGGCCGAAATCGAAGATTTTTTCCTTACTCATCACAGAAAACTTGGTGTTTATGATTCCGATATGAGAAATGGTTTCAACCATTCCACGGTCTTATACGACGAGTTAGAATGCAAATAAAACTTATTTCCTCAAGATTAGAGGTCCGAGTGAGGTTATATTGAAAAAATGAGAAAATTGGCCGAAATCGAAGATTTTTCCTTACTTCCATCGCAGAAAACTTGGTACTTATGATTCCGATATGAGAAATGGTTTCAACCATTCCACGGTCTTATACGACGAGTTAGAATGCAAATAAAACTTATTTCCTCAAGATTAGAGGTCCGAGTGAGGTTATATTGAAAAAATGAGAAAATTGGCCGAAATCGAAGATTTTTCCTTACTTACCATCACAGAAAACTTGGTGCTTATGATTCCGATATGAGAAATGGTTTCAACCATTCCACGGTCTTATACGACGAGTTAGAATGCAAATAAAACTGATTTCATAAAAAATAGAGGTCTGAGTGAGGTTATATTGAAAAAATGAGAAAATTGGCCGAAATCGAAGATTTTTCCTTACTTACCATCACAGAAAACTTGGTGTTTATGATTCCGATATGAGAAATGGTTTCAACCATTCCACGGTCTTATACGACGAGTTAGAATGCAAATAAAACTTATTTCCTCAAGATTAGAGGTCCCGAGTGAGGTTATATTGAAAAAAAATGAGAAAATTGGCCGAAATCGAAGATTTTCCTTACTACCATCACAGAAAACTTGGTGCTTATGATTCCGATATGAGAAATGGTTTCAACCATTCCACGGTCTTATACGACAAGTTAGAATGCAAATAAAACTGATTTCATAAAAAATAGAGGTCTGAGTGAGGTTATATTGAAAAAATGAGAAAATTGGCCGAAATCGAAGATTTTTCCTTACTTAACATCACAGAAAACTTGGTGTTTATGATTCCGATATGAGAAATGGTTTCAACCATTCCACGGTCTTATACGACGAGTTAGAATGCAAATAAAACTTATTCCTCAAGATTAGAGGTCCGAGTGAGGTTATATTGAAAAAATGAGAAAATTGGCCGAAATCGAAGATTTTTCCTTACTTACCATCACAGAAAACTTGGTGCTTATGATTCCCGATAAGAGAAATGGTTTTCAACCATTCCAGGTCTTATACGACGAGTTAGAATGCAAATAAACTGATTTCATCAAAAATAGAGGTCCTGAGTGAGGTTATATTGAAAAAATGAGAAAATTGGCCGAAATCGAAGATTTTTCCTTACTTACCATCACAAAAACTTGGTGTTTATGATTCCGATATGAGAAATGGTTTCAACCATTCCCGGTCTTATACGCAGAGTTAGAATGCAAATAAAACTGATTTCATAAAAATAGAGGTCCGAGTGAGTTATATTGAAAAAATGAGAAAATTGGCCGAAATCGAAGATTTTTCCTTACTTTACCCAGAAAACTTGGTGCTTATGATTCCGATATGAGAAATGGTTTCAACCATTCCACGGTCTTATACGACGAGTTAGAATGCAAATAAACTTATTTCCTAAAAAATTAAGAGGTCCGAGTGAGGTTTCTATTGAAAAAAATGAGAAAATTGGGGCCGAAATCGAAGATTTTTTCCTTATACTTACCATCACAGAAAACTTGTGCTTATGATTCCGATATGAGAAATGGTTTCAACCATCAACGGTCTTATTACGACGAGTTAGAATGGCAAATAAACTGATTTCATAAAAAATAAAGGCCTGAGTGAGGTTATATTGAAAAAATGAGAAAATTGGCGATCGAAGATTTTTCCTTACTTAT